>SJYV01038288.1:80445-97954 GCA_006410875.1 Neotragus pygmaeus
TTGACTAAACTGACCTTTGTTGGCAAAGTAATGTCTCTGCTTTTCAATATGCTATCTAGGTTGGTCATAACTTTTCTTCCAAGGAGCAAGTGTCTTTTAATTTCATGGCTGTAGTCATCATCTGCATGATTTTGGAGCCCCCCCCCAAAAAAAAAGTCTGACATTATTTTCACTGTTTACCCATCTATCTGTCATGAAGTGATGGGACCGGATGCAATGATCTTCGTTTTCTGAATGTTGAGCTTTAAGCCAACTTTTTCACTCTCCACTTTTACTTTCATGAAGAGGCTTTTTAGTTCCTCTTCACTTTCTGCCATAAGGGTGGTGTCATCTGCATATCTGAGGTTATTGATATATCTCCCAGCAATCTTGACTCCAGCGTGTGTTTCTTCCAGTCCAGCATTTCTCATGATGTACTCTGCATAGAAGTTAAATAAGCAGGGTAACAATATACAGCCTTGACGTACTCCTTTTCCTATTTGGAACCAGTCTGTTGTTCCATGTCCAGTTCTAACTGTTGCTTCCTGACCTGCATACAGAGTCTCAAGAGGCAGATCAGGTGGTCTGGTATGCCCATCTCTTTCAGAATTT
This sequence comes from Neotragus pygmaeus, assembly GCA_006410875.1. NCBI lineage: Eukaryota > Metazoa > Chordata > Mammalia > Artiodactyla > Bovidae > Neotragus > Neotragus pygmaeus. The sequence goes on from SJYV01038288.1 coordinate 81,037, forward strand.
CCCACAGTCTATTGTGATCCACACAGTCAAGGGCTTTGGCATTGTCAATAAAGCAGAAATAGATTTTTTCTGGAACTCTCTTGCTTTTTCGATGATCCAGCAGATGTTAGCAGTTTGATCTCTGGCTCCTCTGCCTTGTCTAAAACCAGGTTGAACATCAGGAAGTTCACGATTCACATATTACTGAAGCCTGGCTTGGAGAATTTTGAGCATTACTTTACTAGCATGTGAGATGAGTGCAATTGTGTGGTAGTTTGAGCATTCTTTGGCATTGCCTTTCTTTGGGTTAATACATGGTAATTGTGTTTCTCACTTCACTCGGTATGACAAACTCTGGGCTCATCACTATCAGTGATGGCTTCATGTTGGGAACGTGATATGCACATTTACCTTTGTGCTATGATGAGCACATATAGGGAGTACAAAGCAGTCGTTACTGTATTAATTCCTATGAGGATAATGGTAGTGGTTGATCATGAGAGAGATAATACTACACATGATTCTCCAGTTAGGTTGATAGTTGGGGGCAGGGCTAAGTCTGTAAGACATGCTAGGAATCATCACATTGCTGCAAAGCAAGGTGTGTTTACAGCGCTGGGATGGTTGTTGGGCCATGAATGTGTTGTTGGTGTGAGTTTCCTAGGAGACGGGTATAGTCAGTGTGACACTGGGGGTGGTTATTCAGGCAGCAGCTGCCCTGAAATCTGTGTGTGGATCTGTAGCCTCCCACTGTTACCAGTATGGCTGCAAGGACTGTGGACTCTGCCCTGGGGGGCTTCTGCGTGGGCTTTGGCTGATCAGAGCTGAAGGCCGTCAGATGTTTTAACAGGTCTAACAGAGTCGGACACGAGTGAAGTGACTTAGCAGCAGCAGCAGCAGTAGCAGTCTGCCTTCTAGTCCTATGAAAATGCTAGATCAGGAGGTGGGTATTATGTGTGTTTGACATTGAATTAAGTTTTTTTTTAATTTATTGAAATACAGTTGATTTACAGTGTTGTTACCTTCTGCCGTACAGCATAGTGATTCTTATACATGTGTGTGTGCTAAGTCGCTTCAAGTCATCTCCGACTCTTTGCGACCTATGGACTGTAGCCTGCAAGGTTCCTCTGTCCATGGGATTCTCCAGGCAAGAACACTGGATTGGGTTGCCGTGCCCTCCTCCAGGAATCTTCCCGACCCAGGGATCGAACCCATGTCTCTTACGTCTCCTGTATTGTCAAGCTGGTCCCTTACCACTAGTGCCAGCTGGGAAGCCATACAGATACTTACATTCTCTTTTAGTGTTCTTTTCTGTCATGGCTTATCACCGGATATTTAATGTCGTTCTCTGTACTATACAGAGGACCTTGTTTATCCATCCCATATATAAAAGCTTGCCTCTGCTAACCCCAGCCTCTCACTCCACCCCTCCTCCAAGCCCGCCCCTCTTCGCATCCCCAGCCTGTGCTCTGTCTGAATTACTGTTTACTGAGCCTGCAGGATTGTGGATATATCCTAGTGCTACTAAGAGGGGGAGGGGCCCACTAGTGTGTAGAATGAAAGCCCTGCCTGAAGCTGTTCTCTTTGATTACGCCCATTGAGTAATGACAAGTGTCAGGACACTAGTTGCTTCAAATAAAGTATAAAATAGTGTTTGTTCCATGGCAGCCAATGTTAAGATTAGCAACATTTGTAATATTACTAGCATGGTGATGGAGAGTGAGGGGCGGTTCGTGATTCTTTGGACAGGCAGGATTGGCTGTCTAGAAGTGTGAGTGGCAAAGTCCTGTTGTTAAAACTGATAGTGCTGCTCAGAGGGAGTCACAGAAGAAACTAGTGAAGAGTTGAGATTGTTCTCATTAAATTGAGAAGAAATAGGCTTATTCCACAAATCATTAAGCTCTGGGCTATAGGGTTAATTCAGCTGATATTAGTTTTTGTTATTAGAATCATGTTAGTGGTATTAATATAATTATAGAGTTAATTTTGACATTGGAAAAATTAAGATTTTGTACCTAGTTGATGCCATACATGTTTGATACTGTTACTAATAAGGATAGTTCAGGTGCTGTTTCACAGGCTGCAAATACTCGCAAAACAATGGGTATTCTGCTAGCTAGACTGAAATGTGTGTTTTAAATTATTAGCTTTGCTATCATGAATAGTGATAATATTATTCCTTCAAAGCATCATATCTAGTAAGGATATTGAGATCAATATATTAATAATCCTACAAGAGATAACTGTACATGCCTTAGTAATATTTATGTATACTAAAAGGCACTAGATAATTATGAACTTAATCATACTGGAATGAGTCGATATTTTAGTTTAAGTTAATGATCATATTCAGTTCATTCTAGTCCTTTTTGGGTGCATGCATAGACCAAACTAATTGCTGTTAGTGCAGTTAGAAACAGAGGTTTAATGAGCATAGTTTGCTTTAAAAAATTTTTTTTGAAGTAGAGTTGATGTTGGTTAGTTTCAGGTGCACAGCAGAGTGATCCAGCGAATTCTTTACTGTCTGAGCCACCAGGGAAGCCCAGTACTTATGCATATATTCATTTTCTTCCAGATTTTCTTTTTATATAAGTTATCATAGAAAATGGAGCAGAGTTCCCTGAGCTATACAGCAGGTCCTTGTTGGTTATCTGTGTTACACGTAGTAGTGTGTGTATGTTAATCCCAGGGTCCTGATTCATCCCCTCTGCTCACATTTCTCTGGCTACCATGAGTTTGCTTTCCATGTCTGTAAGTCTGTGGCTGTTTTGTAAATGAGCTCCATTGTGTCCGTTTTTCTTAAATTAGACTCACATGTGAGTGATGTCATACGCCATCTGTCCTTGTCTGTCTGGCTTACCTCAGTATGATGATCTCGAGGTCCATGCATGTAGCGGCAGATGTCATTATTTCATTCTTTTTATGGCTCAGTAATATTCCATCGTGTATATGTACCACATCTTCTTCCATTCCTCTGTGGATGGACATTTAGATTGCTTCCATGTCTTGACTATTCTAAATAGTGCTTCAGTGAACATTGGGATGTGTGTATCCTTTCAGTTTATGATTTTCTCCAGATACATGCCCAGGAGTGATATTGCTGGATAATATGGTAATTCTGTTTTTAGTTTTTAAAGGAACCTCCATACTGTTCTCCATAGTGGCTGCATCAGTTTACACTCCCATCAACAGTGTAGGAGGGCTCTCTCTTCTCCGTACCCTCTCTAGTATTTATTGTTTCTAGACTTCTTGACGATGGCCATTCTGGCAGGTGTGAGGTGATACCTCATTGTACTTTTGTATCTCTCTGATAGTGATGTTCAGCATCCTTAGTAATAGATACATAATAGTCATACCAGGTTTGGAAAATGTCAGTATCAGGCAGCAGCTACTTGAAAGTCAAAGCAGTGATTGGATGTGAAGTGACATTTTAAACAGTCTAAGCAGCAGAGGATCAGGAAAGTAGAATCAGTCATTACATGTTGGCTGGGGAATCCGTTAGCCATGAAGTAAGCTGATCCGTATATCCTATCTGAAATTGCAAGAGGTGTTCCCTACTATTCTGAGGTTTGTGAAATGTGTAGTAAGCACCCCAGACAGTTGTCATAGAGTTTGTTGCTCAGTTGCTCAGTCATATCTGAGTCTTAGCACCTCACAGACTATAGCCCACCATGCCCCTCTGTCCATGGGATTTTTTTCCTGGCAAGAATATTGGACTGGGTTCTCATTTCCTCTGCCAGGGGTTTTCCTGACCCAGGGATCAAACCTGTGTCTCCTGTGTTTCCTGCACTGGTAGGCAGATTCTTTACCGCTGAGCCGCCTGGGAAGCCCCAGACAGTTCTTGGAGGGTATGTATTTGTCTCCTTCTGTGAGTCTATGGCAGGCACAAGTGATGAGTACCTCAGTGGCTAATGGGACTGAGGTATTGAGGAGTGGTCCTCTAGTGGGTTTAGAGGGTGAATGCTTGCGGGGGAGGGGTCAGCATCCACCTAGCCCAGGTGTGGGGGCAAAACTTGAATAATGGAAGACTCAGAAAATGGTGGTATTAAAGAGGACTTCTGAAATCATGAAAAGCATTAATCTAGATCATTGATTGTAGAAAGTGATAAACATCTTTTACTATTGTGACTATGTAACTATTACTCATTTAATACTATTGTATCATGATGGGTCAACAGAAAAATAATAGAATTCTATATCACCAAAACTAGCATTTAATAGAAAAACCTGTAATCACTTTTTAAATCCAGATGCATATCAGAATTAAAATTTTTTGAAAATTACAAAAGCCAAGGTATTACTTTTTTTCTCCAAAGCTCCAGATATGTTTCTAATGAGCAGCCAGGTTTAAAAAGAACTGGACTATCTGATAATCTTTCACTTTTATCTCGTTTATTTCACTTTCTCTATTTCGTATTCAGTGCTCCCATTTCATTTAGTTTATGTTTTCCAGTTTCTCTGTCTCTTTGTTTTTTAATTTTCTTTCTCAAGCGTAGTGGGAAAACCTTTGCATACATATATATTAAATAGTATGTGGGGGCTTCTCTGGTAGCTCAGCTTGTAAAGAATCTGCCTGCAAGTGTGAGACCTGGTTCAATTCCTGAGTCAGGAAGATCCCCTGGAGAAGGGATAGACTACCCACTCAAGAACTCATGGGCTTCCCTGGTGACTCAGATGATAAAGAATCCACCTGCAGTGCAGGGACCTGGGTTTGAACCCTGGGTTGGGAAGATCCCCTGGAGGAGAGGGCATGGCAACCCACTCCACTATTCTTGCCTGGGGAATCCCATGGACAGAGGAGCCCAGTAGACTGCAGTCCATGGGGTCACAAAGAGTTGGACATGACTGAGAGTCTAAACACATGTAAATAGTGTGTATAAGACATATATTTTAGAAAACTTATGAACTTTTGCCTAACTAAAAAATTTAAGACATTTTGATTCTACTTGTTTGACTTACTATGAATAGAATGCTATATTTCTAATTAAAAAAAAACATGCAACAAGCAAAGTTTTACTGTATAACACAGGACACTAATCAACAGCTTATAATAACCTTTAATAAATAAATAAAAATAATCTGAAAAATAATATGTGTATGTGTATAACTGAATCACCTTGCTGTGTACCTGAAACATTGTAAGTCAACTATACTTCAATAAACTATGTTTATTAAACAAAAAGAATTAGTCCAGGTCGAGGTCCTTTTTGAACAGTTGGTGTAGGATGGCCTTAGCAGGTGCTTCCTTGGACAATGTCTCATCACCAGCATGTTGTGAGAGTGTTAGTAGACTTAGTGAGAATTCTCATATTGAACTGAAATCCTATGACGAGGCCGGGTGTTGATAGGAGAGCTGAAGGGGCTCCTGAAAGGAGTCAGGGACTGAGATTTACTCTGACATGCATGGGTTTGATGGGTCATGCGTGTTGTCATGTCAGTAGAACTTACTAGTAGGGTGGCTACATGAGCCTGAACTAGTGGGACAGCAATCTCGAGGACCATGAGTGGAACGAGAATGATGACTCAGGGCTGTGCTGGCCCTGATATGTGGCAGCGCTGGAGCTCCCCCGCCCCATTCAGTGACTAACGAGCGCCCTGCTCCAGTGTTGGCTGTTAATCATATGGCTGAGGCTGAGGGCTCACTAAACAGGCTCACAGTTGTGATGAGGACTAGCACAGGGATGAGATGACCTGGGGCTCCTTGTGGTACAGAGTGGTCCAGGGATGCTTTTGTTATGTGGGGAAAACCAGGCGTCACCGTTCCTGCTCCCGGAGGGACTGCTAGACCTGAATGTGTTGAGGGTTGTGTGGTGGGTGTGAGTGACGGTGGTAGGATCCTAGTAAACTTGTTGACCCAATAAATAGGGTGAGTGATTGAAATACTCGTGTTCAGGTCTGTTCTCTGTGACTGTAAATGGCTATTATTTGGGGGCTTTTTGGTTAATTTTAATTGGAATATAGCTGCCTGACAATGTGTTAGTTTCTACCGCACAGCAGAAACAATCAGCCATGCATATACATGTATCCCCTCTTTTTGGGATTTCCTTCCCGTTTAGGTCACCACAGAGCATTAGGTAGCCTGCTTTGTGCTATATATTCGGCTCTCGTTAGTCATCTATTTCATATACAGTGTCAACAGTGTATGTGTGTCAGTCTCAACCTCCCGAGCCATCCCACCTCTCTTGCCCCCAACTCGTATCCATACTGTTTGTTGTGTCTGTGTCTCTATTTCTGCTTTGCAAATTAGATCATCTGTACTATTTTTCTGGATTCCACGTATGCATTAATATACTACATTTTTCTCTTTCTGACTTACTTCATTCCATATGACAGTCTCTAAGTCCAGCCACGTCTCTTCAAATGACCCAATTTTGTTCCACCTTATGGCCGAGTGATATGAATGCCTGTTATTTATTTTGTTGTGAGTTGGAGGCATCATTGTTGAATAGAAATGATGTGGTTATGGGCTTGTGGTGGAGGTGTGGGGAACACAGTTCTTGGGACTAGACCAATGAAGATAACAAGAGAAGTCCTGTTATTGTTGAGGTAATGAATGAGGCCAATAAATTTCAGTTCATTTTCTTTCTCAAGGGATGGATTGTTTTTTGCATTTAAGTGTTAATTCTAGGTTTATGTGAAAACGTATTTTAAAATTATTCATTGGACTGTAATAAACAGGCCTAGAATGATTGAAATAGTAATGAATTGATGTCTCTAGTTGCAGCAAATCATTAAGGAGAGATTTTAACTCCCATCTTTAATTGCAGAGGTTCATCTTGTTTAGCTCCTTAGTGGATTTATGATACTTATGTGGACCATTTCTCAAAATATCCTGGTAGAACTAATTCCAGGACGATAGATATGAAGCTGTGATTTGATCTACAAACTCCTGACCACTGACCATGGCAGAGGCCTGGCTGTGTTGATACAAGGGTTGTTTGGTTTAAGTTTGTTTGGATTAAGATGCTCCTGGAAGAGCATCTGTCTCTTTTTAGGCCCGATGAAGGGCTGGCTCATGAGTATAAAACATCTTCAGAGGAGACTTCAGAGCTTCTCTTGTCATTTCTATGGGTAGAACCACTCGGTTATCTCCTTCTAAGCAATCACGGTTCTCCAGGCTTTAGCTCTTATGTAGGGATCATAGAGGTGTCAGAATTGAAAGCTTCATAATCAGTGTATTTGTAACTCCAGTCTCATTGTTGCTCTAGAGTTTTTAGGATCAGAAAAGGATGAATCGGCAACAATGGCAAGGCAATTAAGATGAGGATGACGACTGGTAAAATTGTTCAGACTGTTTCAACTTCTTATGCATCTCTTGTCTTTGTATGTGTTTAGTCATTAGCATGAGTGAAAGTGAAAATCTCTCAGTTGTGTCCAACTCTTTGTGACCCCGTGGTCTACAGGCTGCCAGGCTCCTCTGTTCGTGGAATTCTCCAGGTGAGAATACTGGAGTGGGTAGCTGTTCACCTTCTGCAGGGGATCTTCCCGGCCCAGGGTTCAAACCCAGGTCTACGCATTCCAGGTGGATTCTCTACTGTCTGAGGTTTAGTCATTAGCATGAGTGATATAATATAAAAAACCAGAGAGCTAATGAAAAAAATGATGATTCATGTGTGATCTTGAAAATGTAGGAGCTCTTCTGGGTTATATTGCCTCTTGAAAGTTGAGTGGAAAAGGATATGCCATAGAGAGAGAGTTTCCACCTATATTTTAAGTTGAACAAAGTTATGTAATTTTTACTCTATCTCATTTATCGAGACGTGCACAATGATGATGGTGTTTGCTTGAAACCAGTAGAAGAGGATGTGATTCCTTCCTTTCCTAATTATTTTAGACTGATGTAAGTGGGTTCTTCAAATGTGTGATGTGGTGGAAGGCCTCGATGGAATTACTCCGAGTTTGGAAAGTTATTCTACTGTTGAGACCTCTTGTGATGCAAATACTTCTCATATTATGAAAATTACTAGTATGAGTGCTGTAAGTGGAATGCAGGAACCTGTTGATGAAATGTTACTTTATGTTGTGTGGGCATAAAAGTGGTAGCAATACCCTGGTGGTATTCCAGATAAACCAAGAAAATGTTGTTGGAAGAAGGTTTTATTTGCACCTATAGCTAGCATTACGAAATGTATTTTTCTCCTGTTGGATTGAGCGTTTAACCCAGGAGTAGCAGGAGTCAATGCACAGAGCCTCCTGTGATAGCACAAAGGCCTCTATTGACAATGATGATGTCATTCAGTCACCAAGTTATGTCTGATTCTCACCCCGTGGATCATAGCCTGCCAGGCTCCTCTGTCCATGGGATTTCCCAGTCAAGAAAACTGGAGTGAGGGTGGGGAAGAAAAAAAAAACTGGAGCGGGTTGCCATTTCCTTCTCCAGGGAATCTTCCCCACCCAGGGGTTGAACCTGCATCTCCTGCATTGGCAGGTGGATTCTTCACCACTGAACCACCAGGGAAGCAACTCTATGGTGATACATAGTGAAAAGCTATAACTATGTATCGTGTATTGTGAAGGACAATATCACGGGATGAGCTGGCGATACAATTCCTGTTAAACTACTGCTGTCAAAAGGAAAAGAAATCCTAGGGCTCATAGTAGACAATCATTTGCTGTTATCTTTGTGAATAGTTGCTAATCAGCTAAATACTTTTACTCTACAGTAGCAATAATTGTGGTAGCTGACATAAGGTATGGTTGTGTATCAACATCTGTACCTACTGTGAATATATGATGGGCTCAAAGGATAAATTCTAGAAAGCTGATGCATATCGTGGCTCAAACTCTGCCCATCTATCCTGAAGGCTTTTTTTTTTTTCCTGAGACTGTACTTGCGAGATTATTCCAAATCCTAGTAAAATAAGGATATAAACTTCAGTGTAATTAAAGAATCAGAATAAGTGTTGTATATAATTGGGTCTCCTTCTCTTCCTGCAGGACCAAAAAATATTGTTTAGAATTTGGTCTGTTAATAAGAAAGGCATTCCAACTGCTGATACCAGTAATGATAATGGGAATATAGCTGTCATCAGTACAGATCATACAGATAATAGTATTGTCTATTGAGATGGTATCGAGATGGTTTTGTATTAATGATTGCACTAATGATATTAGTCCGCCTAGGACTAAAGAAACACCTGCCAAGTGTAGGGGGGAAGTGGTGAGGTCACTGGAATCTGTGTGAGCTTGATTTTCGACTAAAAGTGGACACACAGTTCAGCCTCTGCTGGCACACACTTCAACCATTGATGGTGTAAGAAAGAGTGTGGGCCTCTGGGTTTTGTCAGTCTTTTAACTTTTTTGAGGCTTTCAACGGCTAAGTTGAAGATCTCACATGGTAAATGTCACACTGCACTTGAAAATATGTGGGTTACTTTCAAAATATCTTTTGATGCTGATTTCTAACATAATTCCACAGTGGCCAGAGAAAAAAAACTCTGATTCCAATACCTTTAGACCATGAAGATTTTGCACCTAGTTTCATGTCCCTGGATATGTTCCACTGTCTCCTGGTTTATAGTCTATGGGAATTTGAATAGAATTTGTTTCGTGCTGTTGTGTGAAAATTGTATACATCTTAATTATGTTGAAAAATACACAATTAAAGGCTTTGTGGTCTGGAAAATTGTATTTATGTCATGAATATAATACACAAGATATATTCAGTCTAGAGAATACTTACTAGAATTTCAGTATCTCTACATGTGGACATTTAAGATTCTTTTGTATTTATTTGAAACAGCTAGATACTTCATTACTTACTTGTCTAATTAGAAAAACTTGAGTTTATTAAAGACCTGGTCATTTAATGATCCTTAATACTGTAATTAATACATCAACTGATTTTCCTCAATTATATAAATTTGCACTAAAAGTATGATTAGAAAATGAAAAATGAATGGGAAGGCAACCGTTTTTTGGATGTTTTGGGTAAGAACACATTGCTGTTAATAGTGTGGCGATTCTCCTCAGCATAATGTTTGAATGGATGTATTCCTTTTTTACTGGGAGTAAAAGCAAATAAACAGAAAAATGCCTGCTTACAAGCCCTGTGCTTGATTGGAGTAGGGCTGAATGGAGGTAGTGGGGAGCTCTCGCTGCTGAGGGAATTCAAGCTGGGAAGCCAAATGGGGTGGGTTTTCCATTTGCAGCTGGAAGACAAGTCCTCTGAAGGGTAAGTTTGGATAGTTTAGACAAAGGAAAAATTTGTTGTAAATCCTATACGTTTAAGTTGAATAAGAATCATGCTATATTGGATATCTCTGATGAGATTATATAAATTAACTTGCAAAGAAGCTGGATTTGAGTTACTCCTGCTCAGCCGTGCCATCATCCATCAGTGAAAAAAAGATAATTCCAACTCCTCCTCATCCAACAGAAAGTTGGAAAAGATTGTTGGCAGTACCAAGAATTAGCCCTATCATTAACAGAGGAGGAAGTATTTGAAAACTTGGTTCGTGTTCAGGTCTGTGTGTACGTATCATATTGAGAATTGTATAATAGATCATGTAACAAGGACAGCTACTGGTGTGAACATTATTGAAATCATCTCTTATGAAGCTAGGTGATCATTTGAAATTTGACTGGTGATTCAGTGTCCGTTTGAAGTCATTATTTCTTGGCTTGAGTGAATGAATATTATTGTGGGGATTAGAGTGGTAATAAAAGCATATAAGAGTGGTTTTTATGTAGGATGGGTATGTGTTATTTTAGTAGATGTTACAGTACATGTTTATACTTGGTAGTGTTAATATAAATTGTGTAACTAGCGCAAAAGAGGCAAATAAGATTATTCCTTTTATTTGGAGTTGCATCAGTGTTTTGGCTCCTAAGATTAATGGATGATGACTATCCTTTAAAAGCCTGAAAAGGCCATCCTGTTAGACATGGGAGCTTGAATTAGCAGTTCTTGAATACTTTTTCAATAAATAAGAAGGTTTGAGCTTCTGTTACTAGATGAACAATCCTCATGGGTTCTTTAAAATTGTATTTACAGTCAAAGGACCCCCAAATAATTATGGGGTGGAGTGATAGAGAGGGAAGAGGTAGAGAGTTATAAGAGCATTTTCTCATGTCAGTGATGGTTTAATGTTAGGAGTGTGATGTGTATAATTACCTCATTGTGTTGTAATAGGGAGTGTAAAGCAGTCATTTCTATATTAATTCCTGTGATGATACTGGTGATGTTTGATCACGAGAGAGGTGATATTATTACAAGTAATTCCCCAGTTAAGTTGGTAGTTGAAGGCGGGACTAAATCTGTAAGGCTTGCTAGGAATCCTCATGTTGTGAATGGGAGGAGCATTTGTAGACCTCATGCTGGGGTGATTGGGCTGTGGATGTGTTGATGTGAGATTGCTGGGGGAAAGGTACAGTTGGTGTGATGCGGGGGTGATTATTAGGGCAGCAACTGGTCCAGAGCTTCAAGGTGTTTGGATGAGAAAGACTAGTGCTGCATGGCCGACAAGAATATGCAGTGAGTGGTTGTAAGTCTGTTTGGTGTAAACCCTTCGAGCAAGTGAGATTTATTCCTCAGAAGGAAACTATGAGAAAGGGATCTGCCCTGAACTCTGCACATGGGTTTGAAATGGTTGTGACCTTACATGCTGTAGCCTCCCTGTAAAATTACTAGTACGGCTGCAAGGACTGTGGACCCTGCCCGGGGGCTTCTCTGTGGGCTTTGGATGGTCAGAGCTGAAGGTCAGAGGTGGTTTTTTTTCTGAAGGCTGTTACGCATGTTAGTCCCATGAAAATGTTAGATCAGTAGTCCAGTATTAATTTGTATTCAATGTTGAGTTATTAAGAAGTTTAAATTGAATTTATTTTTAATTGGAGGATAATTGCTTCAGTGTTGTGTCAGTTTCTTCTGTACGACAGTGTGGATCAGCCATAAGTATACATACATCCCCTCCCTCTTAACCCTTTCTCCCACCCCTCCATCTCACCCCTCCAGGTCATCTCAGACCTAAGCTCTGTGTGTTACACATCAACTTCCTGCTAGCTATCTAGTTTACATATGGTAATATATATAGTTGATGTACAATATTGTATTAATTTCTGCTGTACAGCAGAGTTGATTCTTTTTTATCAGACTTCCCTGGTGGCTCAGCTGGTAAAGAATCCGCCTGGGAGACCTGGGTTCAATCCCTGGGTTGGGAGGATCCCCTGGAGAAGGGAACGACTACCCACTCCACTATTGTGGTCTGGAGAATTCCATGGACTATACAGTCCACAGGGTCATAAAGAGTTGGACATGACTAAGTGACTTTCACTTTGCCGTTGTGGTTTATCACAGGATACTGAATATAGTTACCTCTGCTGTACAATAGGACTTTGTTTATTCACTCTGTATATAAGAGTTTACATCTGCTAACCCCAACCTCCCATTCTGTCCCTCCCTCAGCCCCTCACCCTTGGCAACCACCAGTCTATTCTGTTTGTCCATGAATTACTAAGTTTCATGAGCCTGTAGCCTTGTGGTTATATCCTAGGGCTGTGTAGAGTGGGAGGGATCCTACCAGTGTGTCGAACAAGAAAGTGTATATATTCAGATCCTGTCTGAAGTCGTTCTGTTTGGTTACCCCACTGGGTAATGACAGTAAATGTTGGAACTAATATTGTTTCAAATAAAATGTAAAATAGGGTTTGTTCTATGGCAGCCAATGTTAAGATTAGAAATTATATGTAATTTGTTGATGGAGATTTGGAGGGAGGTTTAAGGACTCTTTGGACAGGTGGATTGGCTGGCTAGAAGCGTGAGTGGCAAAGTTCTATTGTTAAAGCTGATGAGGGAGTCACAGAAAAAGCTCGGGAAAAGTTGAAGTTGTTCTTATTAAATTGACTGAAAATAAGTAGGCTTATTCCACTAATCTGTAAGCTGTGGCCTGTAGTGTTAATTCAGGTGATATTATTCTTCGAGAATCATGTTAGTGGTACTAATGTTGGCATAATGATTTTTATCATTGGATAAGGTTAAGATTTTGTACCTAGTCAGTGCCATACATAATTGATGCTGTTACTAATAGGAATAGCATAAGTGCAATTCACAAGCTGCAATGGTGTTTTGCTGGCTAGAGTGAAATGTGTTTTTAGAAATATTAGTGTTGCTCTCATGATCATATTATTCCTTCTTGGCATAATAGTGAGGCTATTAGGTGAGACCAGTATGTTAATCTTATAACAGATACTGTGCATGCTATGATAATATATATACTAAAGACATTTGATAATTATGAACTCAATCATAATTACTGTGCGTGTGTGTACATTTATACATTCATTCATTTTAGCTTAAACTGATGATCATATTCAGTTGATTCTAGTCCTTTTTGGGTTCATCCATGAGTTCAGTTCAGTTGCTCAGTTGTGTCTGGCTCTTTGCAACCCCATGGACTGCAGCACGCCAGGCCTCCCTGTCCATTACCAACTCCCAGAGTCTACCCAAACTCATGCCCATTGAGTCAGTGATGCCATACAACCGTCTCATCCTCTGTCATCCCCTTCTCCTCCTGCCCCCAATCCCTCCCAGCAGCAGGGTCTTTTCAAATGAGTCAGTTCTTTGCATCAGGTGGCCAGAGTATTGGAGTTTCAGCTTCAACATCAGTCCTTTCAATGAACATTCAGGACTGATCTCCTTAAGGATGGACTGGTTGGATCTCCTTGCAGTCCAAGGGACTCTCAAGAGTCTTCTCCAACGCCACNGTGATTTCTGTTTCATAGATAGGTTCATTTGTGCCATATTTTAGGTTCCACACGAAATGACAGCATGTGATATTTGTCTTTTTCTTTCTGACCGACTTCACTTACTTTGATAGTCTCTAATTGTATGCATGTTGCTGCAGATGTCGTTATTTCATTCCTTTCTGTGGCTGAGTAATATTCCATTGCATGTATGTACCACATCTCCTTTATCCACGCATCTGTTGACAGACACTTAGATGGTGTCCATGTCTTGGCTGTTGTGAATAGTGCTGCTATGAACACAGGGATGCATTTCCTCTTTGAATTAAAAGAGCTTTCTCTGGGCACACGCCCAGGAGTGGGATTGCTGGATCATATGGCAACTCCAGCTTTATGAGGACCCTTCATGCTGTTCCCCATAGTGGCCACACCAGCATACATCCCCACCAGCAGTGCGGGAGAGTTCCCTTTCCTTCACACCTTCTTTGAAAGAAGCTTATCTTTACAAATACAGATGGAGTTTTGCTCCTTTGGAATTGAGTAAATAACCTGAGACAAGCAGGAATCAGTGCCCAAAGCCGGCTGTCCTGGTGAAGGGCACTCTTGCTGATAATATGCAGTGGGAAAGCGCAGCTGCCCAGTGTGGGTGAGGAAGGACAATAACTAGGGATGAGCTGCTTCTAATGATTCACTGTCAAAAGGACAATCCCTAGGTGTCATAATATAGCAGAGGTTCATTTGATGTTTGTTACCTCTGTTGTTGTTGGTTGTTGAATCAGTGTATCGTGTCTGACCCTTTGTGACCCCATGGACTGCAGCATGCCACGCTTCCCTGTCCTTTGCTGTCTCCCAGAGTTGGCTCAAACTCATGTCCATTGAGTCAGTGAGGCCATCCAACCATCTCATCATCTGTCATCCCCTTCTCCTGCACTCTGTCTTTCCCAACATCAGGGTCTTTCCCAGTGAGTTGGCTCTTTGCAGCAGATGGCCAAAGTATTGGAGCTTCAGCATCAGTCCTTCCAATGAACACCCAGGACTGATCTTCTTTAGGATGGACTTGTTAGATCTCCTTGCAGTCCAAGGGACTCTCAAGAGTCTTCTCCAACACCACAGTTCAAAAGCATCAATTCTTCAGCGCTCTGCCTTCTTCACAGTCCCAACTCTCACATCCATACATGACCACAGGAACAACCATAGCCTTGACTAGACGGACCTTACTCGGCAAAGTAANAGTTTATCAAATTTGCTGACATATTGAGTGCAGCACTTTCACAGCATCATCTTTCAGGATTTGAAAGAGCTCCTCCACTGGAATGCCATCACCTCCACTAGCTTTGTTCATAGTGATGCTTTCTAAGGCCCACTTGACTTCACATTCCAAGATGTCTGGCTCTAGATTAGTGATCACACCATCATGATTATCTGGGTCGTGAAGATCTCTTTTGTACAGTTCTTCTGTGTGTTCTTGGGCGGCGATAGTGTCGCAGAGACCGAGGTGTTGGCTATGGCTGTGAACCTGAGCCGCAATGGGCCGGCGCTGCAGGCCTTCGAGAGAGTGGTCAACGAGAAGTCCTCAACCGCCTGGTGGGTGACGGGGCGGGCCGAGAGCGGGCTGGGAGCGGGCCGGGCCAGGGAGCCAGGGCACACAGAATGCTGACTGCCACGCACCTGCACCACAGCCCACGAGATTAGGTTCGCACCTCCGTCACCTCGTGCCCACTGCTTGTGCAGCTTAAACCCGAATGGGTAAGTCCCCAGCCCTTCCACTCCGCTAGCCACCGGTCTTGGCCTGCAGGCCTCGTTGGATCCTGGGCCTGGCTGTGCTTGATGGCTTCACCAGGTTCTCGTTTCCTGCTCGGGGACTTCCGTGGACAATGGGGCACTTTGAGCAAGCCGTCTCAGCCCTCCTTGAGAAAGCAGAAGCTACATCTGCCTTCATTCTGAGTGTTTTGTTCAGCAGTGGGACTCCGAGGGTGGTCTAGCAGCCAGACTGGGAATGGGAGCCTTGCTTTGGGGGCGTCTGAGATCGAGGGGTTTAGGTCCTTGGTTCTCCAGGGATTTTAAGAACCTTCCTTTCATCAAGAATACTACTACTTCATATGTGTGAACTATGGGGAGATGAGTGAAAGGGAGATGCTGGTTGTGTGTTTGGAAACAGGTCCCATCTTCCCCCCACCTCCAGTGACATCCTTTGCTGAAATGTCGGTTATAGGGCCTTTATAGTACAGAAGGTCTGGATCTGAAATCTCTGGCAGAGCCCGGGGTAGCCCACACATAGACCCTTGTTCTGTCCTGCAACAAGCGTTATTGTACGCATAGTAATTATGTTACTTTCCATATCTCTTAATATTGCATTCACAGACCAGTTGTGAGCATTTATAGTTCTAAGAAATATGCTGAGTATAAAGAAGTAGGGTGGCCAGCTTTGAGGAGCCTTATTCCTTTGCCTGGGAAAGGGCTCTCTGGGCGAGGCTGAACAACTGTGGCTTTCTCCACTCTCTCTCTCTCTGCTTTCCCTGGTGCCCAGCCCAGTGGCTTTTGTACGGTGTACTATTGGGATATTGAGAACACTAGTGCCATTCCTTTCCTTCACTCCCAGGCATCTTAGGGAAGAGCTTCCGAATGCTTCCTGGGTCTGCAGAATCTCTGGCGCTACGTCAGTGTGGTCAGGTCAGCATGTACAGACCTGCTGAAAAAAAAAAGTGACCATGTCACTTCCCTGCTTAAATTCCACAGTGGCTTCCTGTTGCATAAATACAGCCTGAGTCTTTGCCATGGCTGACAGGCCCTGCATGACCTGGCTCCTCACTGCCCCACCTGTTTACCACAACTCTAGCCTTCTTTCAAGGCAATGGCAACCCACTCCAGTACTCTTGCCTGGAAAATCCCATGGACAGAGGAGCCTGGTAGGCTGCAGTCCATGGGGTCACCAAGAGCGGACACGACTGAGCGACTTCACTTTCACTTTTCACTTCCATACATTGGAGAAGGAAATGTCAGCCCACTCCAATGTTCTTGCTTGGAGAATCCCAGGGATGGGGGAGCCTGCTGGGCTGCCGTCTATGGGGTCGCAGAGTCGGACACGACTGAAGTAACTTAGCAAAAATAGCAATAATGAAAAGGACATCTTTTTTGGGTGTTAGTGTTAAAAGGTCTTGTAGGTCTTCATAGAACCATTCAACTTCAGCTTCTTCAGCATTACTGGTTGGAGCATAGAATTGCATTACTGTGACATTGAATTGTTTGCCCTGGAAACAAA
>SJYV01038288.1:101308-225043 GCA_006410875.1 Neotragus pygmaeus
CAGTAGTAGATATAATGGTCATTGAGTTAAATTCACCCATTCCAGTCCATTTTAGTTTGCTGACTCCTAGAATGTCGACGTTCACTCTTGCCATCTCCTGTTTGACCACTTCCAATTTGCCTTAATTCATGGACCTGACATTCCAGGTTCCTATGCAATATTGCTCTTTACAGCATTGGACCTTGCTTCTATCACTAGTCACATCCACAGCTGGGTATTGTTTTTGCTTTGGCTCCATCCCTTCATTCTTTCTGAAGTTATTTCTCCACTGATCTCCAGTAGCATATTGGGCACCTACCGACCTGGGGAGTTCCTCTTTCAGTATCCCATCATTTTGCCTTTTCATACTGTTCATGGGGTTCTCTAGGCCAGAATACTGAAGTGGTTTGCCATTCCCTTCTCCAGTGGACCACGTTCTGTCAGACCTCTCCACCATGACCTGCCCATCTTGGGTGGCCCCACAGGGCATGGCTTAGTTTCATTGAGTTAGACAAGGCTGTGGTCCATGTGATCAGATTGACTAGTTTTCTGTGATTATGCAGTGTGTCTGCCCTCTCACAACACCTACTGTCTTACTTGGGTTTCTCTTATCTTGGGTGTGGGGTATCTCTTCACGGCTGCTCCAGCAAAGCACAGCCGCTGCTCCTCACCTTGGACGAGGGGTATCTGCTCACCACCACCCCTCCTGACCTTGAACGTGGAGTAGCTCCTCCAGGCCCTCCTGCGCCCGGGCAGCCAGAGGGTCAACCCAGAGGACAAAAACAGAAGAATGGGCAGGAAAACATGGAAAGAGCCTGGGTCCCTGGCGACACTCCTGAGCCGCTGAGTTTATCACCTGTGGAACTGAACCACCCAGACTTCTTGTGAAATAAATTTTCCTTAGTGTTGAAGTGTTTTAGGCCTTCCCTTGTGGCTCAGCTGGTAAAGAATCTGCCAGCAATGTGGGAGACCTGGGTTTGATCCCTGGGTTGGGAAGATCCCCTGGAGAAGGGAAAGGCTACCCACTCCAG
This sequence comes from Neotragus pygmaeus, assembly GCA_006410875.1. Lineage (NCBI taxonomy): Eukaryota > Metazoa > Chordata > Mammalia > Artiodactyla > Bovidae > Neotragus > Neotragus pygmaeus. The sequence continues at coordinate 102,319 of SJYV01038288.1, forward strand.
TATTCTGGCCTGGAGAATTCCATGGACTGTATAGTCTATGGTATCGCCAAGAGTTGGACACTCTTTCTGAGCAGCTTTCACTTTCTAAGTGTTTTAGGACCCACTTAGTGAGATATTCTGCTCCTTGTAGTTGATTGTATATTGATAAAACCATGCTCTTTATCAAAATACAGATGTCTGAAGAATGTACGAATTCCAGTGAGTTCGTGATGACTATAAAGGTCTTGTTATTCTCATACGTCTGGAGGGAGGAATTTTGCAAACTACACAAATACCTGTAGCTTTACCAGAACCACCCTAGTTTTGCTTTACTTTCCCAGTCACTGAACAGCCTGAACGAGAATGAGCCTGTTTTGGGGACTATTACCCATACTAGGAAACGTGACTGAGTCCAAATCTGCTGCTTTGGAAGTATTTGAAGGCCTTTAGTTCACAACATTTTTTGTAACTCTTCACACATGGTTCCCTAAAGATGTCTGAATGTGTCTTCTAACTTTCCAAGAGGGAGAGCCCACAGGTGGATGTGTTTTTTCCTGCCCATCCCCCATGCCCTGGCAGATCCAAAGTCCAGTATTCTCACCCATGTTGTAAAGCCAACTCCTAGAAGTCTGGAGAACACTTTCATCTAAACACTATGCTTCTGTAATAAACAAACAACTACAAAGGTATGAACAATAAAGTGGATTTATTTAGAAAGACTACAAAATTTGACACAGACACAAAAGGCCCACAGGATTTAAAATTATTAAATATAAAAATGATTGGCTATAAACAATGTAAAAATACACTCCCCAGCCCCCATACAGAACATAATTTAAGTATAGCAATTATAAAATCTCTGTACTGTATGCATATTTCCCTTTTAAAAGAACTGTTCTCAAAGGCCTACTTATATAAATTTACCATTATTTTACATTTGAGTTTGCCCTTTTCTGTAACAGTGGCTTTGGTTTCAAGTTCTCCTTGAAATTTTTATTGACCACAAAGATCTTTTTACTCCTAACTCCTACCATAGCAGATGGAGGCTCATTAATCGTGGGTCCTGTTTAAAAAAAAAAATGGTGAAGAAAGGTTCTAGGATGACCTGAAATGCCAGTGAGAGTAGTATCTTTTGGTGGCCAGCCAGGAGCTCCATTGTGCGCCAGTGAAACAAGCCAAGTGAAACCTCGGGACAAGGAGAGCCTAATCTGCACCGGCCTGCTGGGGCCACTCCCTCAGCCTCCCGTGGGGACCCTGAGGGGGCCCAGACGGCCTGCTGCGAGTTCAGCTGGGCGGAGAGGACACTTTACAAGGACAAGGATAACCAGCTGCCTCCCACCAGCTGGTTATCTGAGCCCAGGGTAGACCTAAGCCAGCTCTCCTCCCTTAGCACACCCTGTGAACACACACAGCGCATCCTCCACTGGCTCCATGGCCTCCCGAGCAGGCAGTGGTGAGTTGCCACTAGCAACCAGACTGACACAAAGGGATAAGGCTCTGCCTCAGGAAGACAGCAGAGGTTGTGTCTGGGCATCTGTGTCTGAAACCCATCCATGACACAGTGGCAGATGAGAAACTCTGGACGGGGTCATTAACCTGTTCCACTGGAAACACAAGTCCACTCTGGAGTCTTGAGTGAAAACTCTGAACAAGAGGACAAGCAAGGTCTAGCCTGGGAAGAACTTGGTTAGAAAGGTCCCGTTATAAAAAGGTCCTGTTCCCCTTAGGAACGGTCTCACTCAGAGTGCCCTGGCTGGCTCTAAGCCTGCCGGCAACAGTTCTTCAGCTACAGCTGGTTTGAAGTTCCCCTGGGGGGTCTGGCCCGCTCTCCTACCTTTAGCAGTACCGAGCTGGGCAGGAGTCTCTGGGCACTCCCCTTCTTTAGGTCTCCTCTGAAGGGAAGCTAGGGCCATATCTGTGTGGGCACGAGAGCCCTTGAGATCCTGCTGTGAATCTCTGCAGCTCGACAGGTCCGGGAAGCTGAAGCTGCCACCATCGAGGCAGCCAGAGCCCCAGGCCCACCTCCACCGGCTGCTGGAGCAGTGCCTGGACCATCCCGGTGGGAGACAGAGCTGGGAAGCCCTCAAATCAGAAATCAAAGGTAAGATGGGCTCCAAAGAAAACACGGAACCTTAATTTCAGGAGAAATAATCATTTGGCAGAAAGGAATGAACCAACCGTTTTCTGTCTCATGGTGTGAACTCATCTCTTCATACTGGAAAGTGGTGAAGGCCTACTTCTATAACTGCTTTCAACTGCATTGTGCGAACGTAGATCTTTGGTCTTTAGTCAGGGTAGCGGTTTCTTCCATTTTTCTATGTGTACTTTTACACGGGGTGGCTGACATTGTTGCTTTTATAACATAAAATATCAGCATCTCCCATATATTTTCTATTAGGCTATAAAAGGTCTCAAAGAGTTAATAATTATATCCTAAAATGTTATAGTATAATTTTAAGGCAGAGTGAGATACGGTAAACGCCTGGGTTTTACATGTGTAAGGAAAAAACGTAGACCAACATTTAAAATAATGATCTCTTAAATATAAACTGTATCTAGTCATCAAAAAGCAAAGTCACAGCTAAGCAAATTAAAAGTGAAACCATTTATAAATGGATGAACTTCATCACGCTGTTCATACAGCTATAAAGCATAATTTGAAATCTAATCCTAGTAACAATGATGGAATAATTCATCAGCTGAGCTATGTGATTTAAAGAAACAGCTGCTCTTAACCTCCAAACAAAAACAAAACTTCATCTGACACAAGTTTCAACTGTTAAAAAAATTCTTCTTTAAAAGCCCTCTGGCCTTATTTATGGTGAGTGATACACAGTCCAATCAATACTGATCAAACTGCCATCCTGCCTTGCTCTCCAAAAATCAGCGGTTTAACAAGGGCCCAGGGTCCACAGGAGCCGCCGCACCCCAGGCAGCGACCTTGCGCACCCATCCCCTCAAGTCTCTAAGCATTCAGAGGTTCGGTGAGGTCCTCTCTCCTCACGGTGGCCTCCCCTTTTCTCGGCTGGGGCTCCTTACATTTTTCACGGAGCATAAAGGAGAAGTCAGCCACGTATGCAAGACTTGCTAGCATCCCAAACACCTGAGGAGGGAAAGGGGACAGAGATCACAGGAGGAATTCTGGAGTATACTCTCACATTTCCCAGTTGACTCTGGACCCATTTTATACAAACAAGACAAGTCTATTTATTTTATATGCATCATTCTTAACATGTGTCTGTGCGCTCGTGTATGTCGTGCCTAACGCTTTGAGACCCCAAGGACTGGAGCCCACCAGGCTCCTCCATCCATGGGATTTCCCAGGCAAGGATACTGGAGCAGCTTGCCCTTTCCTTCTCCAGGGATCGAACCCATGTCTCTCGAGTCTCCTGCATTAGCAGCCACGTTCTTTACCACTAGTGCCACCTGGGAAGCCCCATTCTTAACATTAAGTAAAAAAAATTTAAGGTCAGGTCATCAAAAAATGCAAAGTTAGAAAAAAATTTCAGAATAATGCCCATTAGTCAGTCTCCCAACATATTAACGTCCTATCGTGTGTGTTTGTATGTTCAGTGCCAATCATGAAGCTCAGGTTAACAGATGAAAACCAAGTCTGGCAACATGATGCAAAACAAGACTGTTAGCAAGAGTTAGACAACACAGATGAAAGGAGCAGGCAACCACGCCTAGGCAAAAATGGAAAGTTATTCACAGCAGAGCATTCTACAGTGAAGACACTCTTCAGTTACCTAAAAACTGTTTTCCAGCTCGCTGTCACACTGCAGTGATGCAGCAACGCGATGCCACTACCTGCTTCCTCTGCCTTAAGTCACTTCCTCATTGCACTCGCCTAACATCTGAGCAAGCATTCTGAGAATTCTGTCAAGAGACAGAAAACAGTGCAAATTTAGCTTCATCCCTAACAAGACCCTTAAGGTCGGGGCCCAGAAGAGTGCTCTGCAGAAAGGGACAATCGATGGGGGCGTGGCTGAGGTCCCTCGCGGGACGAGGGCTGCAGCTCCACGTCGACACTTGGCTGCCCCGGCCCTCCACCCTCCGCATTTCACGGGAAAGCAACAACTTCCTCATTCACTGAGCATCCCCAACACAGCCAGCCGAAATGCCACGAGCAAGTCCACCCCTCAAAAACCCAAGGCCCTTTGCCCCTCTGGAGTCTTCATTTGGCTCGATGGCATCTGTCCCCTTATTTGGCTGGCAAATATATTCCATACTTCAAAGACCTTGTCTGTGACGACTGCCTCAGAGAGGTCTGGTCCATACAGGACCCCCTCTGCATATCACCCAATGACCTTTTTTTTGCTCACATCAGAATTTTCTTTTTAAATAGACTCCTCACTCATTTAAATCTATATAATTTTCATACTTAGAAGGTAATTTTCAGCATATTATAAATACCAAGCTTTTAAACCACCACTCTTAAACATATTCAATGAGACTAAATACTGTAACATCCTAAAACATCACTTAATTAAAACACACAAATAAGCTTTTAAATATCTAGAAATTTTAGGACATGCTCCCTCCCACCCTCCATGAACTGAACATCTCAACTTTATTTCACTTTGCAGTTCCTCCACAAGATTTTTATAGTAATACACTTTTATACTAGAAATTACTGCTTCACCTTATCATAACTCTTCTGCAACAGAAATGACTATAAACTGAAATTAACCGTAAGACTTTCTCTTAAGTACTAAGATGTGTTCATGTAAGTAGGTAGATAATATTACAGCCTTTTGAGTTGTTCTAAGCAGTTTGAATGATCTATATGCTGATGTTTCCATTAATTACAACTTCAGTTTTGTTATGAACAAAGCATTATTTGAAAATCGGCTGACTAGTGAAAAGACTTGTTAACTAATTGTTAATTGTTCATATTCACAGCACTGGCCCTGATTAAATCCACGATCTTTAATCTGCAATTCTGAAATTCAGAAAGCTACAAAAAAAAGTTTCATGATTTTCATGATTTTCTTGGCTCAAAATTGACACAAGATAAAACTATTTAGTCTTTACCCATCTCTTTTACTGTGAATATTCAGAATAATATTCAGAAATATTAATGTTAGATAACAAGGTGCTGCTCAGACTGTCCAAAGGTGTGTGATATAGTATATGTACAGTTATTGCCTTTCTAAAATCCAGGATATTCTGAATTCTAAAAAACACTTGGTCCCTCAACGATTTCAGATAAAAAAATGTTTACTTATCTATCTCTCTTATTAGACTGAACTTTGGGGTCATACCTGTTATTCCCTACACTTAAAACAGCACCTGATATGTATAAGTGTGTTTTGTTGAACTGAAAAGGGGAGAAATTTTAAGATAATCTTATCAGTCAATCCTACCACTTCCATTAGCAATGATGTTTATAGGCAGAGTAACTGGATTTTTGTTAAAAGAACTCAAATTCTAAAGTCAGGTTTTTAAGGCTATCATATCTATTTGCTTTTAGGTCCTCTATTGAAAATTATACTAAAAAATACATTTGACAAACTACTCTCCCTTATTGTATAACCTGTTAAGTACTTTCCAAATTCTGTATTTTTAAGCAAACAAAAACAAGCAAAGATAAAGGGTACTTACAATTGCAGTAATTTCAGTTATGGTATTGTCATGTGTCAAAGCGAAAATGATGGATGCCACAAGGAATACCAGTCCTGTGCCCAGAGTAATAAAAAAATCCTACACACACATGAAACACAGAAGGGATACAGACAGCATGGTTAGGCTGGTTGAAAACAAGTGTTTTACTTAAAACAGTGGCTTCTTTTTTCTTTACTCAGACTTACATATTTCAACTAACTTTTCAATAAGCTTGGTATTTCATAAATACCCTGTAAAGGAACACCCTATAAATGTGCACATGCTATATCCAGAAGATAACCTTTTAATAAAAACAGTTCTCCATTATCACCTATATGTGGAATCTAAGAACTAAAATCAACGTATGTAACTTTGAAACAGACCCACAGATCTAGAGGAACTAGTGCTGACCAGTGGGGAAAGGGGAGGGGTGGTGGGGTGCCAAGTGTCTTGTTTAAATAAGCAACAGATGCAAGCACTGCACAGCACAGGGAGGTCTAGGCAGCCTTTTGTGACTGACTTTAACTGGAGTATAATCTGCAAAAATATTAAACTGCTGGGTTTTACATCTGAAAGTAATAAAATATCAACTATATACTATTGCAAATAAGAAAGTAATACAAAGTCAACTATATACGATTACCAATAAATAAGATGAAACACGTGAATGTCTATTTACCTTTTTCTTTAGGACATAAAGATCAAAGCTGTAAGATTAAATACCATATTACTTCCAGCAAAAAGAAGGAAAAGCATTTTTCTTTCCTTTCCAGGTAACCTATGTTAGGATGGCCTCTCTCAGAGTACCTTGTTGCTTTTAAAGTACAAAGGACTGCCCATCATTAACTCAATAAAATTGCGCCAATAGTCTGTTCTTTAGACACTTTAGCTTTGTTGGATAGCCTGTTGTTTTCAGCTGTGCCCACCAGGGCACATCATCCAACACAAGCTTGTGTTAATAGGATGAGATTATCTACCCTGTAAGAGCACCCAGAGCTCATCAGAACGCAGCTCACAGCACTGGAACAGCTTCCTGGTTTCCAAGAGCGCTCTCGGGCATCACCTCACAAGGTTCTCTCTCAGAAGCCGATTGCAAACACCGCTTGACACAGACCTGATTCAGCGAGAGACTGGAGACGCGACAGCCACACCCAGGGGTTTCCAGTCTGAGTGAGTTTACATTCCCCACTGAACCGAGCACCAACAAAACCACCCAAAATAGAAGTCACTGTTTTGTCAGTTCAACATTTATAAAAAACGGTTGATTTTTCTCTTTGCTTCTAAAAGAGGTGTTTTTCATATTTGAAGTACACTCGAAGTATTTAAACAAGACACTCATTTTGAGACAGAACGTAGTATTCAATAACATGGGCTCTAGAGCTGGACTACCCGAGTTCACATCCAGTAATGTTCCTTCCTAGCGACAGGACTGAGTCCGTTACCGATCGTCTGTGTGCTTTTGTTTCTTCATCTGCAAGATGAGTAGTAACAATATTATATTCATAGGCGATTTTATAGATTAGAGTTCTTTAATCCAAGAAAACTGCTCAGCCCAGTGCCAGATACACAGTAAATGTTTCTTAAACACTGGCCATTGTTGTTCTTGATGTAACAGGACAGAAAAGATTTTCTCTTCAAAAAGATTACAGTTCCACCCTAGATACCACAACCACTATATACTCAAAAAATTTTCTCAAAAAGAAAACCCCCCAAAATTTTAAGTATATTAGAAAGCAGACAGTACAAGTAATTTTTAAATCAAAGAAACAGGACTTCCTTAAAATGTTAGGTTGAAAAGTAGTATATATGATTACAAATGTGTTTAAAACTTTCTGTAAGACCCAAAAGAAATATTTTAAGATATTTTATGAAAGCTATTTTAAGATGAAGTGACTTTTTTTCATCAATATTTTAAAATCAGTATTTACTCATAACTTTTTAAATGCTGGAGTTTGAAATAAGTGTTCTACATTTTGCTTATTTTGACCATAAAAGTAGAAAATTTATATTGTTTCTCGTCCAAAAGATCAATGTTCTTATGAACAACTATTTCTAGGCTTCCCTGGTGGTCCCGGGTGCGCCCCCTGGCCTGGGAAGAGCCCGCCTGCCCTGGGGGAGCTGAGTCTGTGGGCCCTGGAGTCTATGCTCCCGCACAAGCCGCCACACTGAGCTGCCCAAGCGCTGCGTTAAGAGCAGCCGGCTGTCACAACCAGAGACGGCTGGCTTGCAGCGACGAAGGCCCAGTGCAGCCAAGACGTAAACAGTACTTGAAAAACACTAACCGCTTCTAAAACGCTTTTATGAAAGTAAACTTTTATGGAACGTAGTCCTATTTGGCTGTTGGACGAGAAACGCATCAATGTGGTCATCAGAAGCTTTGTAGATTTGATTAAGACTCTACCTGATTTTCAAAGTTATTTTTTAACTATTCAGTATCAACTTTTTGCTGCTTCGTTTTTCAACCTTAAAAGAATCATTAAGTATATGTACTTTTTTATTGACGTATGGCCGATTTATCCTTTTGTGTTCACTTCAGGTGTAATACGAAATGATTCAATTATGTTTTTTCAGAATATTCTATTTAGATTTGTTTTCTTCAGATTATATTCCATTAGAAGTTGTTATACTGAGTACTGTTGCCAGTGCTAGCAGTAAATCCTTATTGCTCCTCTATTTTATGTATATAGTCTCTTAATCCCACATCCCTAATTTGTCCCTGCTCTCTTCCCCCTCTCTCTTTGGCAACCACAAGCTTGCTTTCTGTATCTGTAAGTCTGTTTCTATTTTGTATATATATATATATATGTGTATCTTTTATAATAAAAATTTTTAAGAATCCACATAGTAAAGTGCTATCATATAGTATTTGTCTTTCTCTGACATAGTATAATATTCTCTAGATCCAGTAACATGTTACTGGAAACAGCAATATTTCATGCTAAAAAGAATTATTTTAAAAGACAGTATCCAATCAAAATGGTATAACAGAAGGACGTGGAACTTGCTTCCTCCCACAAATACATGAAAAATACTTCTACAGATGGAACAATTCTCAGAGAACACCTATCGAACACTAGCAGGAGACCTCAAAGCCCTGAAAGGACAGGAATGATCTCCAAGTGACAGGCAGGATGAAGGGGGGTGGGGGAAGGCAGCAGGATGGGACCTGTACCCCTGGGAGGAGCTGGGAAAAGGCAGGTTCCCATCCCGTGGGAAGCCGCCTCACTGGCCGGGAGATGAGCACGGCAGCCGGTCAGGTGCAGGAGGGGAGACACGCTGCACACTGAGTGCAGGCCGCCACCCTGCGCGCCCCAGCCTGAGAGAAACTTCACGTGCAGGCAGAGGCCAGGTGCTGAAACGCGGGAGCTTAGAGGGCAGGCCTGCGGAGAGGACTGCTGTTGGCTGCACGGAGACGACCCGAAGAGGCCGGCGTGTGCGCTGGCCACAGCTCCAGGGGCTCCTGCCCTGAGAGGCGCCTGGGAGCCAACGCCAGCAGGCTGCCCATGCACAGAGGCGGGGCTGAAACCCCAGCTGGACCCAGAGGCCGTGCGGCTTAGGAGCAGGACTGCGGTCTCTCGCCATCTCTGCTGGCAGCCGTGTAAACTCAGCACCCGCAGAACATCGTGCGGACCACGGGTCCTCCCGCGGCTGGAACAGATGCAGCCTGAGCAGCTGGGGGCCTCCTGGACACATGTGTGCAGGGCCTGGGCCGGGCCAGGGTCTGAACACCTCCAGAGCCCCACAGCAGGTCCAGGGGCACCACTCCCGTGGTCCTGGAGCCTGACTTCAGTGGAGCTGAGCTGATGGCCTTGTGAACACCAGACGAGAAGGACCCCGGGGCCAACTGATGGGAGTTCCAAGGCTGAGATGAGGGGAGGGCAGAGCTGACCATGGTACGTCTTAACAGGTGCCAGGTGAGCAGACTCACCTGAAAACCGCTCTGAGGAAGACTCAGTGGGGACGCTCCAATCCCCCCTACCTTGCACCACAACTCAGAAGCACATCTGGGAACTTCTACTCCCAACAGCTAAGGGCACAAACCGGGCCCCTGACGGGCCAATGACAACCACAGAGCAAGGAGGCCCCGCCCACTGCCCGCTGCAGGTGCCGCGCACAGCCACACGCCCAGCAGGGGGAGAACCGCGAGCAGACGCCAAGGACAGCGGGGGGCAGGCATCTGTGCTGCAGACAGCCCTCGCCACCCCCCCCCCAAAATATCAGACAGGGTTACACAGGGGTGCTCCCACATAAAAACAGCCCTCCAAAACCACAGCAGATAACTGCTTCTCCTAAATGCATACAGCAAGGGAAACATAAGTAAAATGAGGAAGCAGAGGAGCCACTCTCAATTAAAAGATCAAGAGGATTCCCCTGAAAGAACCAACAACAAAGCAGATCTCTCCAGTCTAATACACGGCAAGTTCAAAAAGGAGAAAATGAAAACACTGAAGAAATCAGGGACTGTTGATAGAAATGCAGATTACTATGAAAAGGAACTGGAAACTAAAAAAGGAACCAAGAAAAATTAGTGAATTCATTTCTTGAGATGAAAACTGAGCTAAAAGTAGTGAATAGTGGAATGAGAAATGCAGAACAATTAAGGGACCTAGAAGATAGAATAATGGAAATCCCCCAATCAGAACAGCGGACAGAAAGCCAAATGAAAAAAAAAAAAAAAACACACAAATGAAAACGCTATGAGAGACCCATGGGATAATATAAAGCATGCCATTCTGTGCACAACTGGAATTCAAAAAGGGGAAGAAAGAAAAGGGGACTGAAAATGCATCTGAATAAATTATAGCTGAAAACATCCCAAATCTACAGAAGGAAACAGATATCCAGGTACAGGAAACACAGAAAGTCCCAAACAAGCTAAACCTGAACAGACCTACACAAGACAAGACCTATTTCTCCACAGAAACATCGAAGGCCAGAGGGAATGGCAAGATACACTCAAAGTCCTGAAAGGGAAAAATCTGCAACCTGAGAGACTCTACTGAAACACAGAATTTCCCAAACAACTAAACACTAAAACAATACAGCAATACTAAACCCATTCTAAGGGGAATATTGAAAGGTCATCTCTAAGCATAAACGAATTTTAAGCATCTACAGGAAAGAGAAAATCATAATCTGAAAGTAAATCACTCAGGAAAGCTAGTATACGGATTAAACCATCAAAAATTTCTATCAAGTGGGAGGTTTGGGTTGACATATATACACTGTTGATACTATGTATAAAACAGATAAGCAATGAGAACCTAGTGTATAGTACGCAGTGCTCTATGGTGACCTAAACTGAGAGAAAACCCCCAAACAAGGGGCTAAATATAAGCATATAGCTGACTCACTTTGCTATACAGTAGAAACACTGTAAAGCAACTATGCTCCAACGAAAATTCAAACAAAAAAAGCATGGTTCTGGTACAAAAACAGACGTATATAGAACACTGAAACAGAGTAGGGAGGCCAGAAGTAAACCCTGACCCTGGTGGTAGGAATACAAATGGGTGTAGCCACCATGTAGAACAGTATGGAGGTTCCTCAAAAACTACAAATAGAGTTGCCATAAGATCCTGCAATCCCATTCCTAGGCGTAAACCCAGACAAAACTGTAATTTGAAAATATACACGGACCCCAGGGTGCATAGCATCACTCTTGGTGCCAAGACATGGAAACAACTTAAAATGTCCATCAATAGATGAGCAGGCAAAGAAGATGTGGTGTGTGTGTGTGTGTACACACAGTGAAACATTACTCCATAAAAAAGAATGAAATTACACAATTAGCTGCAAAATAAATGGATTGATCTTACTAAGTCAAGTAAGTCAGAAAGAGAAGAACAAATACCATATCACTTATAGGTGGAACCTAAAATACGGCCACAAATGAACCTACCTATGCAACAGACTCACAGACACAGAGAAGAGATGGGTGCTGCCCTGGGGGAGGGGGGGATTCGCAGAGCACACTGGCATATACAGGGTGGGTGAGCAGCACAGGGAGCTACCCCAGCACCCTGCGATAAACCACAGTGGGCAAGAATAGGAAAGAATGTGCGTGTGTGTGTGTAACTGAGTCATTTTGTTGTACAGCAGAAATTAACACAACACTGTTATGTCAACTATACTTCAATACCATTTTTAAAATGCAAAAAAAAAAAAGTAATAGATTCTTATGGTACAAAAGGGTATACAGAAAAAAGTAAATCTTAGGTATATTATCAATACAGGACCCAAAGCTTGCTTCTCATTAAAATAATAAAGTCTTAACTGGTTTATATTTATCCTATTATCTTGTTTTTAATAGTTAAAACTCTCTTATCCTTCTCCTCAAAACTCTGAATTTCATAAATCAACCCTGCCAGTTACAATTCCTCATAAACAACTCTTGAGAGCCTGAATGCTACTGAAGTAAACTGTTCAATTTTTTTTCCTTAAATGCAGTAACTCTATAAATTAGCTCATCTGTCATCTCACAAATCCATTCTAAACGAAAAACTGAAGGTCAGACTAAGTCATTAGAAAGTTAAACATCTCTTAATTTGTGAATATAAAATTGCCCCTCTAACTTTTATTAAAAGGGTTACTTCTAAATAATTTAACAAATACCTTCTAAATTCACTTAGAGACAACTTTCTTTCATAATAAAATCAAAACAAAATAGCTAGAGTTACACACTGTTTTGCTTAAAGGCTCCAAAACCTATTGTTAGTTCACTGCTCCACCTCTTAGTTCAGCACAACGCCGGACCTACAGCAGGCAGAGCAGAACTCAGGACCCACACTCTGCAATGTGAGAAGAAGTCAAAAATGATAAAAATCCCAGTTTTAAAAAATACCTAAGGTGAATCAGATTAAACCACCAATACTGTAAATTATTGGCAATGTCTGTCACTATAATTTCACCCTCCCCCAACCATCCCATTTGGCAGGGAAAGCCAAGTTGCTTGGAGCCAGACCTGAAACAATGGATAGTGCCTTTTCCTGTTAGAGTTGTGAATAATACAACTACACAAGACCCAAAAACAGCTACGCTGTTGTCACAGGGATTGTGTTTTCTCGTGCTTACCGATGACTTGACTTTTGCGGGATCCACTCTGTCGTACACGGGCGTGCAGTACACAATCAGGATAAGAAGACTCAGCAGAAAGGCACTGCAGCTGACAAACTCGAAGAAATAGAGTCCTCCACACAAGGTGCACTGCGACACAACCTCCTCACAGATGAAGGCCAGGAGAGACAGCACCTACAAAAGAAGCGGAGCGTTTGGCTGGCCTGTCTCGGGGAGCCTACAGAATCCAGAGAACACCGCCTTGTTCACTCAAGTACTGGTCGAGTGGAGACTTGGCAAACAAGATTCCTCAATGAACCCGATCTATCTACACGGGACTCAGTCCAGATGCCTTGAAGGGAATATAAGTTCACAAAACGAACTACGTGCTGAATGCCAGAACAGGAGGAATTCAGGAACTGTCATCAGAGCACACGGAACAGGCACTCAGCCTGGGGTTCGGGAAAGGCTTCCTACAGGGAAGCTGAGACCAGGAGGGCTGCAGAGTCAGTTTGGGAGTGAGGAGGCAAAGGATGGGGGAAGAGTTTCAGGCAGAGGAGCAGCGCACAGGCGGCCTGGAGATGAGCGCATGCGCCGCCCCACCCCACCACACAGAGAGCCCACACCCCCACTGAACTGAGGGGCTGGGCCAACAGAGCCCACAGCCCCCACCGAACTGAGAGGGGCTGGGCCCACACAGAGCCCAAAGCCCCCACTGAACTGAGGGGCTGGGCCGAGGGCCTGGAGATGAGCGCATGCGCCGCCCCACCGGACCACACAGACACCGCGCACACCCCCAAGGAATCGAGAGGAGCTGGGCCAAGACGGGAGGGGATGCAGCGCAGAGATGGCGACGTGAAGCCAGGGAGGTAAGCTGAAGGATTCTCTAAGTGCCTCCGTGGGCTTCCCTGGCGGTCCAGGGGGGTACGAATCTGCCTACCAGTGCAGGGGCACAAGTTCGATCCCTGGTCCGGGAAGCCTCCACCTGCTGCAGAGGAACTAAGCCCATGTGCCGCAACTACTGAAGCGCCTAGAGCCCGCGCTCTGCCACAAAAAGCCACCGCTCTGAGAAGTGATGCCCCGCAGCCAGGAGCAGCGGGAAGGAGCGCCAGCCACACCCAGCGAGGAGGACCCGCACAGGCAAACCTAAGTGTATGAATAAACAGACGCCTCCTTTTCCTAGTGTAAGGAATCTGAATAATCTTACGGGTTTTTAAAGCAAAGGGTGACATGATCAGGTTTGTTTCAGTAGTTCTTTCTAGCCCCACGATAGCGAAGGGATAGGGAAAGGGCAAAACTGGGGCTTGCCATCCAGTCGGGAAGCTGATGCCAGAAATCAAGGGAAAGAGTGAACGGGAGTTGTGATGGATGAGAGTCAAACCCCCGATGATGGAGTAGAGGCCCTCAGCTGACAGGAGGACTACAGACGGGAGAAACAAGGGAACACATGAGCTTACACAGTTCAACACAAACAGGCATGCTGATCCATTCACCGTCTCTGCAAGTGGCCTTTTCCTTGGGAGTGTGCCTGACTGGAATCCCCTTCACGTCTGCTGCATGATCACCTCCATCCTTTAGGACAGCCACTTCCAGACTGATGTTATTTCAAGCAGGACAAGATCCGGGACACTCGAGAAGTAGCATGCTGACTCCTTCAGGAATCAGACTAGTTTTACTAGCCTTTCACAGTTGCCGTGCTCTTAATTCCACAGCAAGTATTCATTAACTTATTTTTTGGTCTTTCTAAAGCATCCCACTTATTTTCATAGAAACAATTCCTCTTCACATTGAATTTCAGTCTTGCAGTATTTAACTGGCCACAAAAAATATTTTAATGCATTTGCACTGGAGAACAGTTATTTGGCTAATTCGACAACTCAATTAAATACAGGTGGGTTTTAACAGCGCTCCCACTGTTGTGTGATGAGGTTCTAAGAACACACTGATGCCTCACTGCAGAAAGAGGAATCTGTCTGCTTTTTAAGAGGCAAGAGTGTTGGGAAGAGGATAAATTCATTTTAAACATGCTGTAAATGAGAGGTCTGTGGATGAGTTAGGTGCTGCCTGAGGCAAAAGGATATATGGGTCTAAGAGCTCGAAGGACACATCTAAGGTGGAGCCCAACATGTGGGAGATTACCCAGAGTTAGAAACGCTGGCCCCCGGCAGAATTGTCATAAACCCTAAGACTGGAGGGGTCAACAGAGGGGGCTGCTGGTGGTGGTGATTCAGTTGCTAAGTCATGTCCAACTCTTGGGACCCCATGGACTGCAGCCTACGAGGCTCTTCAGTCCATGGGATTCCCCAGGCAAGAGTACTGGAGTGGGTTGCCATTTCCTTCATCAGGAGATCTTTTGATCCAGGGATTGAACCTGCATCTCCTCCACTGCAGGCAGATTCTTTACAGCTTGACTCACCAGGGAAGCCCCACAGAGAGGAGATACGAGCACAGGATAGTTAGGAGCAGCAGTCCAAAGGGTAGCAAATCAAGAAAAAGGATTTCTATGCAGGGCAAGTGATCACAGTGCTGCCTGCGGACTTCCCTGGTGGTCTGGTGGTTGAGACGCCGTGCTTCCAATGCAGGAGGCAAGGGTCTGACCCCTGAAGTCAGGGATCTGAGATCCCAGGCCTGCCGTGTGGCACAGCCACACACAAGAACCACCACCAAGAGTGCTGAATGCTACTCAGAAGTCAGGCAAGAACGATACTGAAATGCCATGAGACACAGTTTCAGGGCTGCTGCTGACACCAACAGGGCCACCTCAGCGTGCT
Organism: Neotragus pygmaeus; assembly: GCA_006410875.1. Classification (NCBI taxonomy): domain Eukaryota; kingdom Metazoa; phylum Chordata; class Mammalia; order Artiodactyla; family Bovidae; genus Neotragus; species Neotragus pygmaeus. The sequence goes on from SJYV01038288.1 coordinate 117,732, forward strand.
CGGCGAGGGCAGCTCACACTCCAGCACCGTCCCTTGGCAGCGAGGGGGCGAGGCCAGCAACAGACACAGCCCAGTCACCAGGCGCAGCCTCACGTGGCCAGGTGGAGGGTAGTGGTGGATGGGCTCAATGGGAAAGGCATTTCAAAACAGAGAAATGAGCATGTTTAAACGCGTAGAAACTTACAAGAAGTCTAAACAGGAAGAAAAGAGCATCTCTAACAGCAGGATTCAGGGCTCAAGGTGTGGGCTAGCGCTGCTCTAGAGAAAGGAAGAGGGGGCAGAGACTCACTTGGGCAGTCTGTGTGGGTTTTGTGGAAGCTGAGGGAATTTCCTTCTAAGCATTAAAACCTGATGGCTGATGAAATGACTGATGACCCAAGTCAAAGCCTACCGGGAAACGTCATCTTACTCAACGCAGGCCAGCAGGTGCAACCAGATTCATGAATGGCAATAAGACTGCTCCCAGAATCAGCAGTGACATTTGAGAATAGCTTTATCCACAAAACATTTTCATCAAAGCAGAGGTCCTTGGTACAGCCTTTCTGGAAAACGGGTTAGCAATTTCTTTAAAAACTAAGCAGGCAACTGCCATATGACCCAGGAACTGCATTTCTACAATCTGCTCATTTCTTGGTCCAGAAAATGAAAATGTACATTCCTGCAAAAACTGATACGTGAATGTTCTTAACATTTTATTCATCAGTCCCAAACTCTGAACACTCCAGATGTCCTTCAATGGTTAAGCAAACTGTGGTATCCATACCATGGAATACTACTCTTAGCAATAAAAAGGAAGAGACTGGATATATGCAACAATCTGGATGAATCTCCAGAGAATTCTATAAAGTGAAAACAATCCAATCTCAAAAGGTTACATACTGCAGGACTGCATTCACAGTAGAACACAGCTTTCAGAGATGGAGAACTAATCAGTGGTGGCTGGGACATGCGGGAGCTACGTGGTAACGGAGCAGTTCTGGTTCTCGGCTGCAGTGGTGATTAAGGAAGCTACACTTGATACAACAGCACAGAGGTACACGAACACACACACGTGTGAATGCAAAGGACCTCTCTTCACGTGTTTTTTTGCAAGTTCCTGAGATACTATGATTATTTTAAACAAGTTTAGAAACAAATCTAAATTAGCATCAAAGCCTCTAAGGGATTTCCCCCCTCCTACTGGCCATACAAAATTCACATGTGCCCACAACTGAAAAGACCAGTGTGTAAGGATGAAAACAGATCCCGTTTTGCTGTGATTTCCTGTAAGTTAATGAGGCATAAAACAGTCCAGAAGATCCCAAACAACTTCCTCATATCCGAGAGATGTTAGGGGAGGCGTTCCCAGTCACGGCACCACAGACGGAGTGGCACAGCAAGCCAAGTCCCAGAAAGTCACAGGGTAAGGAAGCTCCTCTCTGTAACTACACGAAGGGTTTTTAAGGTCTAGAGTGTAGGAAGTGCCAATGTTTAAACCTCCATTTCTTTTGTTCCCTACTATGTTAAATCTTACCTGAATGTTAGGAGTTTCTCTACAAGAAATCTTCAGGATATATCCAAGTTGTATGAAATTAACTGTGAGAATTTAAGAGCCTAGAACTCACTGAGATGTGAGAACAGCAGCTCTTGAACCACTCTTATTACAAGAATGAGATTATCGGGAACACTCATCAGTATCCCTAAGACAATAAAATCGTTATCTGCAGTAGATACGGACCACTTATTTACTCTCCCCAAGAAAAGTGCAGGAACCAGCTGGGACAAGTCATTACAAGCCCTCTTCCAAACTCCTCAAAGGAGGCGCTCTTACTGACCTTAATTAAACCTTAGGGCTCCATCAGGAGGGAGGTTCAGCATGGACATCCTAAGAGAAGGAAGGGGTACTATGCCAGGCTTGGATATTTACTAGTTCCTATTCCCAGGAACTAGAGGCCAAGAAATTAGCACTGTAAGTTATATTCAGTATGAAAACTCCTGACTCCCCATCTCTGTTAATACTAAGCTTCCTTTAAAATCTCCCACAGCTCCATGTGCTTCCCTGGTGGTTTAGCAGTCAAGGATCTGCCTGCAGTGAAGGAGGTGTTGGTTTGATCCCTGGGTCGGGAAGATCCCCTAGAGGAGGGCATGGCAACCCACCCCAGTATTCTTGTCTGGAGAATCCCATGGACAGAGGAGTCTGACGGGCTGCAGACCACGGGGTTGCAGAGAGTTGGACATGACTTGAGCAAGACCAACAGCAGCTCTATTCGGTCTCTAACACAAAACAAAGGCAACATCTCAAAGTCTACACAAATGTCGCATCATTACGTTGTATACAAGTATACAAGTATCGTTACAAGTCGATAATATCTCAATTTAAAAAATGTTTTAAGTGTGTTGAGTATTATGTATCCAACATTGCAGTATGTATAGGAACATGTAATAACAAAACAATAAGACCTATGTATGGACTTCCCTTGTGGCTCAGTTGGTAAACAGTCCGCCTGCAATGCAGGAGACCTGGGATGGGAAGATCACCTAGAGAAGGGAAAGGCTATCCACTCCAGTATTCTGGCCTGGAGAATTCCATGGACTGTATATAGTCCATGGGGTCACAAAGAGTTGGACACGACTGAGCAACTTTCACTTTTAAAACCTATGTATATACATTTTTAAAAACCCATGTATAAAAAAAATTTTTTTATATCTCATACTTGAGCACTTGGTATAAATTCAGGAAAATGTTCAGATCCACCTGGATTAATAGCAGCCGCAAAAGGATGAGTGAGAAGCAAGACCCAGGATCAGGACAGGCAGAGGGCACTATGGGTGCAGCACAAAAGGACCAGAACCACACCAGTAAGGGTTTGCAGGGCAGCCAAGAGGGTAAGAAGGCAACTGACCTAGCTGGATGGGGAGTGACGAGGAGAATGATTAAGGAGCAGAGTGTGGTTATGGGATGATCCTGCCAGAGAAGATGGACTTTCCGACGCAGGAACTGCCTGCCTGGTTTTGCTGGTTAGCAGACAGGAGGGGTGGAGGACTGGGAGAGGCTGAAGAATGTCACAGTCCAAGCGGAGGAGGGACCAGGGCAACTGGCACCAGGAGAGCAAAGCACAGGAAGCTGGACATTTCTCAGGGAGACTCCTTAAAAAGCCAGTAAACACACTCCAAGTTGTTACTCTAACAGTGAGGTAGCAGAGTGTACTGTTTGAGACCTACAGTGTGACTTATTTTAATCTCATATATATATAACATATATTTATATTTGTAAGCAGACATTTTTTTGTATTGAAGAAAAGTGAAAGTTAAGGGGAGAACTTCAAGAAATGTATGGTCACCAGCATTAAATACCTAAGTGGTTGAAGACAGGAAAAGAGATAAGGTCACTGAATCAGGTAAGGATCTAATGGTGAACGAAACACCTAAGTTTAGAGGCTCAGTGATTACTTTCTGGTAAACAGTTTTGCTCTCAACAGCATGAAAGCATCGTACTAAATACTGCTTACTGAATATCAGGCTAAGCACCCAACACAGTACATATGCCCAGTATGGCTCCTCCTAATGATACAAAATTGTACCCAAACGTAATTAGGGGCATTATCAAGCTGCTAAGAGTTGGCAGGGCCCTTTGGAGAACACGTTCTCCCACCCTTCTGTTTATAGCTGAGGGACTTAAATCTCTGACAGACTAACCCCCAAGTTAGCCACACACTCCTGACTCCCACTCTGTACTCACTGACCCGCTAAAGCACCGTTTACTAAGTTCACCTTCAACTGGGTGTGTTTGTGTAGGATTTCCCTGTCAGCTCGGTTTCTGAAGCTATAACCATAGTTCTGTGCACTTCCCTTTTTGCTGTTAAGTCATACAGCAGAACCACCATGCTAGAGTCAACACATTTGGGAAGTCTTAGTGACCGAAGATGCACTTACCGTTCTGGTGACTTCAACATTCAGATAATGACTCCTCCGTGTCTCCATTTCAGTTTCACTACCCTTTCTGAAACTTCAGCCTTCCCTAAAATTAACAGTCACCACACTAAATACTAATTCTCCATCACTGAACAGTCTGCTGCCAAAAAATGTCTCATAAAAGGACTGTTAGTCTGTGAATTACTAAACTCGCTTTAAAAAGCTTGAAGTGATATGTAAGGTTCAAGTAAGCAAATCTGTTGGCCTGTAGTCAGGCTAAGCCTCCCCTGCTTTCAGCAAACATTTACTCACAAAGGTTCAAAGATACAATTTGCTGACATTATGGATCTTCTTCAAGGTAAAAATAGAGCACTTCAATTTAGTATGTATCAATTTTCACATTTAAGTCACGAAAAGAGTACCAATATAAGATAAACGGCTCCCAAGTGATTTGTTTCTTGGCACTTAGAAAATAACACTATTCACAATTTAATACACTTAAATCACTGGTGAATTCTAAATCAAACTGCTTGCCTGAAGAATCATCATAATCATAGTACTATGCAGCCTTCAGGACATTCAGCTGGTACTATAAATACAACGCTTGTTTGTGGCAGAGACTCTATCATACACACTTAGATCACTACACCAGTTTACTAGCAAGGAATTTGGCTGCCAAAAAAGTCAAATCTTCCCATAAGACCACACAAAAAGGAAAAAAAAAAAAAAAAACCTGCCTCAAAAAAATAACAGTAAGAACAAAAACCTCAGAAAGTCCATGCGTAAGGACCAATCTAGGGACAGGATAAACTACTAAAGTGACTCGTGGCCTGAGAACTGCAGCGACGCCTCATGGTACCTTCTCAGCTGAGTCTCCATTTCCTCTTCAGCTCTGCAAGGGTAGATGGACAAGCCTTTGACAAAACTGAGGCCACGTATGAACGGCAGGTACAGCCCTCTAACTCCCAGAGCATGAACTCAAGAGACAGTCACGCCGTTCTCGCTCTAGCCTCCCCTTCTGTTTGCAGGTGCCGCTCTCTACCCTCCGGTGTTCGGCTCTGTACCGGCACACATATTCTGCAGAGCCTCAGAGACTGTAAAAACCGTAAGCCTGGAAAGAACCTCGGAGGAGACCCAATTTCACCTCCTAGGACTCCATGAATTTCCTAAGTACACAGTGTCTGGTTTGTTATATTTCAGAATAAGACATTTCTCTTTTGGGGGTTTTGAGAATCTGGTATGATTTATAGGTCTAGAAAAATGAATACAGAAACACACTGTATTTTGAATAAAGTGTCCTCAAGCTTGCAGGTCCCTTGTTAAAGTACCTCCACTTTTGACTATGGGTTTCTCCACTTCAATTGTTCCTTATTAGGGCTTGCCACCTCTTTTTAATCAAAAAATAATTTATCTAAAGAAACCAATCTAAAGGCAGAGTTTGAGTTACGGCAAAGAAGACTTTGTCTGTTGCCCCTGGCTGCATAAGTTTTCATTTACTCCAGATAAAACTTTCTTGGGACTTTCTGGGTAAATCTTCTATTGTTGTGAAGAGGTAAGACATTACAACAGACAAAGTAGGAGCAAAAAGACAACCATCAGAATGAAAGGCAATACTCAAGAAATATTTTTCTAAATCTATGTTAGAGAAAATGTAATCAGTTCCCTGTAAACAAGGGGATTCTCTGGCAGTCCAGGGATTAGAACTCCAAGCTTTCACTGCCAAGGACAAGAGTTCAATCCCTAGTCAGGAAACTAAGATCCTGAAAGCCACAAGGTGAGGCCAAAACAAAGTGAAAAGGCTGGGACAGGTTCACCATAAACAAGTGGATTTCAAGAAGAGACATTAATTTTCATTCTTTTGCTCTTTCTCTTTATGGATGATAGAGAACAGCGGGAAAAGTCTAACAATCCCTGCAAGGCAAACTCATCCTTCCTCTTCTCTCCAAGTAAAAAGTCTACCATCCAAACTTATGGCTGCATTCTATTCAGAAGATATGGAACTACAATTTATTAAACTATAAATAAGGCAATCGGAAACTTTAGATTTGCCAGTTCTCACTGGAAAGAAAAAAGAAAGCAACTGAAAAGATATTTAATGGGCAACAGACCGATACTGACAATGTCTTTTGAACAGCAAGAGTGCTTCAAATGAGTATTAAGTTTTTCCTGTTCCAAAGAATTCTACTTGTATAGAAACATTTTAGCTCTAAGAGAAACACAGGTGATATCTAAGTCATGCAAGAGCTGAGGACAGGAAGAGCAGAAGGAAGCCCTTCTTGGGGAGGAGGATCCGCTGATGCAGAAGAACAATGGCAGAAGAGGGCAGAGGACACGGCAGGAACAGAAAGGCTGGCAGCACGCAGACCCAGTCCGACCCTCCTGGGCCACACTGCCACTTCCTTCCAAGAGACCTCCCAGTTACTCCCAGAAGTGATCATTTAGGGGCCTAAAGAGCCCTGTTAGGCTTTTTACTGCAATTTTTCTTTTCAATGAAAGTAGGTCATCTGAGTTCTAAGAATGTAAGTTCTGGTTATCTGACTTCTAGGAATCTAAGATCTTCCAAAGAAAACCAATTGGCTGTTTTCACTGGGGATGATTCAAAAACCAGACCAACCCAGAAATATTCTAAACCATCTGATTTTTCCTCTTGCAGAAAATGTTACTCATTTTTGGTTAAAACAGAACAAAGGAGCTCAATGTGCATGTGATCTGAATGAAAATGTAAATCTCAAAGATGGTTTGATATTTTCAGTAGTAGATTTAAGGTGCTTAGCAACGCCTAAAGCAAACTGAAACTCAACGTCCCTGAAAGACAATGCCCTCGCTCTACCTTCACACAACTCACACCAAAAGCTGTCCTTTTGACTTTGTATTTGGTACACACACTACTCATTTAGAAATAATTCTTTGCCAGATAGTATTAAAACTTAAGAGACAACTTATTGTACACATCTCTCTCTACGCCTTGCGTAGTATCGGAACACTCTGTCCAACAAATTTAACTGTCCCGTTGGGTTCGCACCAAGAAACCGAAAGAACCAGAGAAAGATAAAAAAGCATTTTGTAGTCCACACAGGGACACTTTGGGAGATAATGCAGGGTAACAGCAGGGAGAAGAGCCAAAGGTCGCTACACAGAAGCAGAGAACGGGGTAAGCTGCCGGCTCGGCTCTCCGGCGCATTTCCTGCGCCCGCCAAACACGCTGGGTGGTCCCAGGACCCGGGGCGGGCGGGGGCCGGGCCTCGAGGGGGCGCCCGGGAGGCGGGGCGCCGGCCGACTCGCCCGCGGGGAACGGCCCTCCCCGGGCGGAGAGGGAAGGAACCGGGGATGTGGAAACGGCCGCCTCGGCAGCAGGCAGGGCGCCGCTCGCTGCCTCCCCTCGCCCGCCCCAGCCGCGGACTCACCAGCTCCAAGACTTTGAGGCGCCGGAACCCCGGGAGCCGGCTCAGGGTGAGATAAGCGGCCAGGCCGCTCCGGGGGCCTCTGCCGGGGCCCGGGTGCGCCTCGGTGGTGGTTCTGTAGACCTCCCCGTTCTCCATTGCCCAGGGCCCGGGAACGCAAAGCCGCGGCTGCTGCCGACTCCTCCGACGCTGCGGGCTCGGCCGTCACTNCCACTCCAGTATTCTTACCTGGAGAATCCCATGGACAGAGGAGCCTGGTGGGCTACAGTCTATGGGGTCGAAAAGAGTTGGACACGACTGAAGTGACTTAGCACAGCACAGCACAGCATATACTTCTTTCACCTGCTAATCAGTTTTCTTGTATAGACCTCAAGGTCATTGAGGGTGGTAGAATCATAAGACAGAAGAAGCCTGGATTCTGAACAATTCTAATGAATAGAACTTGCTTCTTCAGGCCTCCATGTCAGGCCAACCATCACTGACCTATACTGGACTGTGACACAAATAAGGATATTTTACTGAGTTGAGCCACTAATATGTTGTGAACATTTATTATGGCCGTGAGCCTACTTTAACTAATACAAAATATCTACTTTAAAGAGCAAGTGAGGGATAAAATAAATTAATGACTATAAGAACCTTGACGGTGGTGGTTTAGTCACTAAGTCATGTCTGACTCTCCCAAACCCAGGACTATACCCTGCCAGCCTCATCTGTCCATGAGATTGATTTCCCAGGCGAGAATACTGGAGTGGGTTCCTTCTCCAGGGGCTATTCCCAGCCCAGGGACTGAACCCAGTCTCCTGCCCTGCAGGCAGATTCTTCACCAACTAAGTGCCACCTTAAGGCGGTTCGATATAGTATCTGGAACTTACAATGAGGTTAGTTCTCCTTCCTCTGTTTAGCAGGGTGATCCAAACACATCCAGTCTCTATTTTTCTTTTTTTTTTTTTCAACATTCCTTAGCCTATGGATTCTGCACTCATCTCACAAGCTACTAAAGTAATGCCCAAAATTCTCCAAGCCAGGCTTCAGCAATACGTGAACCATGAACTTCAAGACATTCAAGCTGGTTTTAGAAAAGGCAGAGGAACCAGAGATCAAATTGCCAACATCTGACGGATTATCGAAAAACCAAGAGAGTTCCAGAAAATAGTATTGACTATGCCAATGCCTTTGATGTGTGGATCACAATAAACTGTGGAAAATTCTGAAAGAGATGAGAATACCAGACCACTTGACCTGCCTCTTGAAAAACCTGCATGCAGGTCAGGAAGCAACAATTAGAACTGGACATGGAACAACAGACTGGTTCCAAATAGGAAAAGGAGTGTGTCAAGGCTGTATATTGTCACCCTGCTTATTTAACTTCTATGCAGAATATATCATGAGAAATGCTGGGCTGGAAGAAGCACAAGCTGGAATCAAGATTGCTGNGGTTGAAGCTGAAACTCCAATATTTTGGCCACCTCTTTGGCAAAGAGCTGAATAATTTGAAAACACCCTGATGCTGGGAAAGATTGAGGGCAGGAGGAGAAGGGGATGACAGAGGATGAAATGATTGGATGGCATCACTGATTCAATGATCATGGGTTTGGGTGGACTCCGAGAATTGGTGACAGACAGGGAGGCCTGACATGCTGCGGTTCATGGGGTCACAAAGAGTTGGGCACGACTGAACAACTGAATTGAACTGAACTGATAAGTTGTATTACTCATTAATTTTGTTTTGTCCTTGATCTTAAAAGAAATGTTTTCATACATCACTATTAGTTCTGCTGTATGATTTTTAAAAGTGCCCTTAGTAATAATAAAGAAGCTATTTTCATTTGTAATTTTATTATTGTTTCTAAAACCACTAGACCATTCAGGTATGACCTAAATCAAATCCATTATGAGTATACAGTGAAAGTGAGAAATAGATTGCAGAGACTAGATTTGATAGATAGAGTACCTGATGAACTATGGACAGAAGTTCATGACATTGTACAGGAGACAGGGATCAAGACCGTCTCCATGGAAAAGAAATGCAAAAAAAGCAAATTGGCTGTCTGGGGAGGACTTAAAAATAGCTGTGAAAAGAATAGACACAAAAAGCAAAAGAGAAAAGGAAAGAACTAATAAAGTAATGCTCAAAATTCTCCAAGCCAGGCTTCAGCAATACGTGAACCATGAACTCCCTGATGTNTCGCCTCTCTCCTCGCAAAGATAGTCGGAGACTCGGGGAACTTGAACTGCAAGTGCAACAACATCCTGGGGACCGCCTGTCTCTGAAATGGCTGCTGTGGCCAGGCTGAGCAAGGGAGAAGAGGCGGTGAGGCTAGAGAGGCAGGCGGAAGCCAGACAACGTAGGGGCCTTGCAGAGCAAGGGAAAAAACGAATTTCATTTTCAATGTTACGGGTTATCTCAAAGGACTTTCAGGACTGCTCCCTCCTGCTTCTCTGAATTCCTTTCAGGCTTACAAGTCAACATTGCTGCTATAGTCCTCCCATATGTTAATTTTGTGTGAACTCATCAAGGAAGGTAATCATAATTTAGCAACCTTAAAGCTGATCGATTTACATGCCAAACACACGTACTTTCTCCACAACAATATACTGTAGGTACTGTCATCAATTTTACAGATGAGAAAACTGAAGCTGGAACCCAGGCCTCCCAGGTACAAAAGCCCCCCGCCATGTCCCCCAGCCTTCCCTGAGTTCCAAAGAGCAGATTTAAGCGATTATGGAGGAGCCTGGTGGGCTGCAGTCCACGGGGTCGCGAAGAGTAGGACACGACTGGGCGACTTCCCTTTCACTTTTCACTTTCATGCATTGAAGAAGGAAATGGCAACCCACTGCAGTGTTCTTGCCTGGAGAGTCCCAGGGACGGGGGAGCCTGGTGGGCTGCCGTCTGTGGGGTCGCACAGAGTCGGACACGACTGACGCAGCTTAGCAGCNAAAAAATGGACAGATGAATTAAACAGACATTTCTCCAAAGAAGATACACAAATGGTTAATAAAGACAGAAGATGCTCAGCATTGCTCATTATTACAGAAATGCAAATCAGAACTTCAGTGAGGTATTCTGATATTCTGACCTCATACCAGTCAGAATGGCCATCATCAAAAAATCTACAAAAAATAAATGCTGGAGAGGATGTGGAGAAAAGGGAACCCTCTCACACTGCTGGTAGGAGTGCACTATGAAGAACAGTAAGGAGAGTCCTTTAAAAACCAGGAATAAAACTACCACTCGACCCAGCAATCCCACTGTAGGGCATATACCTTGAGGAAACCAGAATTGAAAAAGACATATGTACCCCAATGCTCAGCACAGCACTATTTACAGTAGCTATAAATAACTGGAAGCAAACTAGATGTCCATCGGCAGACGAATGAGTAAGGAAGCTGTGGTACTTATACACAATGGAGTATTTCACAGCTATAAAAAGGAATGCATCTGAGTCCGTTCTAATGAGGTGGATGAACCTAGAGCCTATTATAGACAGTGAAGTCAGTCACAAAGAGGAAGACAAGTACCGTACATTAACACATACGTATACATGGAATCTAGAAAGATGCTACCAATGATCCTCCATACGGGGTAGCAAAGGAGACACAGATGTGAAGGACAGACTTTTGCACTCAGTGGGGTGAGGAGAAGATGGGATGATTTGAGAGAACAGCACTGAAACATATACATTAGCATGTGTAAAGCAGCTGACCAGAGTTTAATGTATGAAGCAGGGCACCCGAAGCCGCTGCTCTACGATAGCCTAGAGGGTCAGGGTGGGAAGGGAGGCAGGAGAGGGATTCAGGAAGGGGGGACACGTGTGTATCTATGGCCGATTCATATTGACGCATGGCAAAAACCATCACAATACTGTGAAGTCATTATCTTCCAATTAAACAAAGTTTTTTTTTTTTTAAGTTTTGATTGCTTAGGGAAAAGAGGAGTCCAATTTGGCCATGTGAATTCCAGGGCATCTCTGCCATTACAAGGCCACCCCAGACTTGCCTCATACTGAGAGTCATTATAGAGGACAGAAAACAGGCTTCCACTCATCAGTTAAATCCTAGTTTTTGAAAATGGGAAGCATTAACAGAGGTTCCTGAAGCAAAAACATAACTGAAAGATAACCACTCTCTGCAGGCCACATTTTGTTTCATCTTCCCTGTGTTTCTGTCCTTGAAAGAGACATATGCTCTCCTGGAGTTGCTTTATGTCAGTTTACAGAAATCAGCCTCGTTTTGTTTTTTAAATAATTACTTTGAGTGGCCATACCTCAGTTTATCTACCCCATTGCCCATGAAGAGGCCTTTAGGTTGTTCCCAATATTTTGCAATTAGCAACAATGTCGCAGAGAGTAACTGTGTGAATTTCATTTTTGTATCCTCAGATATATAACTTTGGGGTAAGTTCCTAGGTTAGGTGGTTACTGAGTTTGCATAGTTTTGTTAAATAGTGCCAATTTCCCTCACCAGAGGTTGTACTGTTTTGCACTCCCAGAAATAGTGCAAACACCTGTTTCTCTAAAATCTCCCACAAAGTCCAATCGCAAGCTTTGAATTTTTTTCATTCAGGTAGGGAGAAATAATATTTAGTGTAATTTTAATTTGCATTTCTCCCTGAGAAAAAACTGAATGTATTTACACATGTTCAAGAGCTACTTTTACATTTTATTTTACTTGTCTGTTCATGCTTTTTGCCTACTGACATCCTACAGGGATTTTGATTCCCCTACCTCTATTTTAAAAATTCTTCAAATACTAGGTATAGCACCTCTTTCTCTGTGGTATAACTTTTTTCCCTTAAACTTTCTGCCTGCCTTTTGCTTCTGTTTATGGTGTCTTTTGCCATCATGCTTTTTTTTCCCAGATTATTCTTAGATAGTTGAGTATACAATTTTTCTTTAATTGCATGTATATTGAGTTAAAGTTAGAAAGCCTGTCCCCATTTGGATACAAAAGAATTTTAAGGTTTCTTTTAGTACTTGTATGGGTTCATATTTTACGTTTAGGTCTGATATACCTGAGAGTTGACTCTTGTGACTGATGTCAGGGATGGATCTAATTTTACCTTTACAAACAGCTAGCAGTTGGTCTAATACCATTTTATACATGTGTAAAATTTTTACACATGTATATATTTATGCATATGTATACATTTATATACATAAATATATGTGTGTATGTATATTTTATACATGTGTAAAATTTTACACATGTATATATATATGCACATGTATATATTTATATACATAAATATATATGTGTGTATGTGTATATATATATATATATACACACAAACATATAAAACTGTTTTCTTGTAGAAACAAGCACACAAGGCAGTGGGCTTTTCAGAAATGGTCAATTACACTAATACATTCAGAGCAGAGAGTTAAAAGTACTTGAATAATCGTGGGACTAGTATTTAATTACTTTATGCAAATTTAAATTCCTTCCCTGGTGGCTACTAAAATTTAATTTGTGTAACACTTTACAGTTTAGAAAAGTACCCCCACATCCTCAATCCAGTTTACCCCATTGTAACTCTAATCCCAAGCAGGCTGTCCTCAACACACAGAGGATGGGACTGAGGCTACAGAAGGAGAGACTACTCACAGGGGCAAGCGCTGAGTGAGTGCAGTGACCAAGCCCTTCTCCCTCTTGCCGTGGTCCTCCACAGCACTGGCACCACAGTTCTTTCACATTAAGATAGCTGCGGCTTTACGAAGTCCATTAAGACGAAGGTGATGGCTAAGATGCTCGAGTATCTCTTGCAAACCAGGGTTGGATTAAGACTTTACTTGAAGGTCAAAGCTCTCAAAACACTGAGCATTTCCGGAGGCTAAAGAGCAGCAAAATATCTGGGAGTATAGCAAAAGATGTGGCTATCCAGCAATTTTCCACTCCTGGGTATGTATGCAAAAAAACCAAAAACACTCATGTGGAAAGACACATGCACCCCAGTGTTCAGAGCAGCATTCCTTACAATTGCCAGATATGGAAGCAACCTCAGAGTCCATCAACAAATGAATGGATAAATAAGATGTGGTACATAAATACAATGGAATATTAATCATAAAAAGGACTGAAATTTTGTCATTTGCAACAATATGGATGGAGTTGGAGGGCATCAAGCTAAGTGAAATAAGTCAGACAAAGATAAACACTGTATGACATCACATATATGGCATTTTTAAATTACAATAAACTAGATATAGAGAAGCTATAACCACTAGAGAAGCGAGTGGTCACAGCACTGGGGAGTGGGAGGTACCAACTAGCAGGTGGAAGACAGGCCCAAGGATGTCTGGTACAGCATGGGGAAGACAGCCAGTACTTGGTAATAACTCAGTGGAAAAGTACTCATTAAAGATGTATTAAAATTTTTTTAAACTAAAAAAAAAGTTGTGGTTATCATCTACCATCTTAATAGTACTTCCCATCTGCACAGAATTTGAAAAGTGCACACAGACACAAAACAGAGTGGGAGCCCATCCCAGCTGACAATGGTGAAGTTGTAGCATTAAAGACAGAACCTACCTTAATAAAAAATGCTTGCAAGAGTCACGTCCTACAGGATGTCAACTCAGATTTCGGAACCAAAACCTGGCTTTAAATTCTAAGGCAACACGGGGGAACATCAAATGACTGATTTGGCTCCCGAGTTATAACAGCAGTTCTGAGAGCGATCAGAGGGCCCCCGGAGGTCTTGAGAACGCCACAGGGACTCTGCGAGGCCCAAGTGCTCTCCCCTCCTCCTCAGAGGCCATCCGCGTTTTTCAGCGTGACTGTGGCTTTGCACTGCAGGGGGAGCGCAACTAGGAGCGCCCCAGCACAAGGCAGGGCGGTGGAAGCAAACTGAAGTTGCGGTCATTCTCCTCTTCACCACTCTGGGGAAACAAAGCAAATTCATGCAAGACTCCCTCGATGAAGTTGATTAAGCTGCTCGAACCAGTACCAGTTTTTCCGCAGTTCTGGGAGGAAACGGAAAGACACATGCACATTTCTGTTGCTCACTGAAGTTTTTCTGTACTGCTGAGTGATACAATGGTCTAGCCACTTCTTTCACTTACTTCAAAGAATTACTTATAGACCAACTGGTACTTCAGGCGTATTTGGCAGACATCTTCCCAATAATGAATGAAGTGATCCTATCAGTACAAGCAATATAAACTGATAGTATCTGTTGCACTGATAGAATCTGAACTTTCCAGAAAAAAATTAGAATCTTGGAAAATCTGTATCAGCCACTAAGCCTGACAGCTTCCTACCACTTTAAACTTTTCTAATGAGATTTCATAATAACTAAAAATATGTTATTTGGGGAGAAGACATTTTATAATGGGACATGTTAGAATTTGGAAGGACCTGGAGTTCAGCACACTGATATTTTCTAAATCCAATGAATAATGTTACAGAAGTCACATCAGGGTAAAAATCCACTCCAGGTGAAAGACAGACCAATGGTTTTCTCCTGCAAAAAACACTTGTCAAGTCTTAGCATCTGAAGAGGAAATTCACAATTCTCTGAAAAAGCTATTAAGATACTTCTACCTTTTTCCCACCTATGTATTTCTGAGGCTGCATTTCTTCCTGGAATTCAGACAGCATTTCAGATCAGAAGGAATACAGTAGATGGGAGAACCCAGTAGTCTTCCATTAAGCCAGACACTAAAAGAGTTTATAAAAATGTAACACAATGGCACCCTTCCACAGACTTTTTTTAGTTTCACAGAGTTGTTTTCTGTAAAGTTATGCTAACGTACAATGGATTTACTATCGCTACTTATAAATGAATGAATATTTTAAATTTTCAGCTTTCATTTACCACATGGCACATATAGATAAGTGACCACATTAAAAATAATGCTTTGGGGTTCTTAGTAAGTACAAATATAAAGGAATCCTGGGAATTCCCTGCCGATCTAGTGGTCAGGACTCCACGCTTTCACTGCTGAGGGCCCAGGTTGGGGAACTAAGATCCTGCAAGCTGCGAGCAAAAAATAAATAAAATAGAAGAGGAATCTTGTGACCAAAAATTTTGAAAATCGCTGTACCTAAATTTAAAAAAAAAAATTTTACCCCAAAACAAGACAGAAAAGAATTGTCACCAACTAATTCTAAAAAGTTTTGGTAATAAAATGAGATCAAGGTACAGCTCTGCCCCAAACCTATCTATGTGTGGTAGTGTGTGTGTGGGTGTGTATTACTCTCCCTCCAACTATATATAATCGTCTTTTGAGAAATTGGAGACATCGTTATTTTATTGTTTCTTAAAAATATAACTATCTCCATATATGCTCTATCTGAAAAATATCTTTTAAAATATCCTTGAGTTTCATGTACCTCTTCACATTAATCACTTCATGCATTTTTTTACTTTATGTATATATTACAGTTCTTCCTATAATTCTCTAACGTGATCATGATCACAGGATAAATCTTATACATACAGCGAGAATTCCCTATCACTGTCTACAATCCTATTTCAGCACGGGGAACCACTATTTGATAAAGACATTAATAAGGGTGCTACATGAAGGAGGAATTCCCATATTCTGGCATTCTGCCAATTTAAGAAGCAAGTACTTTCCGTAAAGTAAAAGTCCACATAAAAAACTGTAAAGGGTACTACCATTTGGGCTACTGTTAAGTTTCAAACTGGGCCTTATAAATTGATATCTGACAGCTTTAAAGAAGCAAAAATAACAAGCTCTGCATCACGTTGGGCTTCCCTGGCGGCTCAGTGCTAAAGAATCCGTGCCTGCCAACACAGGAGACACGGGTCCAATCCTGGAGTTGGGAAGACCCTCTGGAAAAGGGAGTGGTGACCCACGCCAGTATTCTCACCTGGGAAATCCCAGGGCAGGAGACACAGGTCTAATCCTGGAGTTGGGAAGACCCTCTGGAAGAGGAAGTGGCGACTCACGCCAGTCCTCTCACCTGGGAAATCCCAGGGGCAGAGGAGCCTGGCAGGCTGTTACAGGCCATGGGGTTGCAAGAGTTGGACTCAAGTTAGTGACTAACCACCACCACCAATCTTACATAAACTCTTTACAATAAATACAAAGAGGGAATACTCCAAAACTTGATTCATGATGTCAAACATAAACTTGATATTAAATACGGACAAGTCCATGAAAAGTATAGGCAGATTTTCTCAGAAGCATGATGTAAAATCCTAACATAATATGAGCAAACCAAATTCAGTTTTATTAAGATCAAGTTAAATCTATTTTAGAGACACAAAGTTGGCTTAATACTTCTAAGAGGTAATGTAACTGATAATCATTAACAGAAAAATTACCTCAATACATAAAAAAATTTTTATAAAATTTAATACCTATCTATGATAAAATTTTATAATATAAACTAACTAGGAAAGAAGAGAACTTTCCGATAGAGGATCTACAAAAAGCATGCAACAAATAAACTCAACAGTGAAATATTTAAAGCTTTCACTCAGGAAACAAAGATACTTCCCCTCATTGGTTCCAGAGAATCCTACACTGGAGCATGGGTGTCACAAAGCAAAACAACGTTAGAAAAGAAGAAATAAAACTTGTTATTTACAGATGATATAATTGTACTAGAAAAATGTAAACTACAGATGGTGCACCTTTCCATAACCCAATTTGTAAAGCAGAGGACTGTAGACCAGATGCATGTATAATAAACTACAAATGAACTATTACATTAATAAATGGATTTTAGTAAGGTTGCTGGATAAGATCAATATGAAAAAAAAGTGTATTTCTACATACCAGCAACAAAGTAACATTTTTAGAGGATGCCATTTAAAATACCATCAAAAAGAGAATGCTCTGGCAGTCCAGTGGTTAGAACCCCTCGCTTTCACTGCTAAGGACCCAGGAGTCTGGGAACTAAGATCCCACAAGCTGCCCAACGCAGCCAAAATGAACAAACAAGTAATAAAACAGCATTAAAAAATAGCTGGGAAAACGTCTATGGAAAGAAAATGCAACCTGAAATACAAGTACACTTGACACTACAAACACCGTGAGGAGAGACTGAAGACCTATATAAACACAAAGATGTTCCTCTGCATAGTTTTGGAGGATATAAAATTATAATTATCCCCAAAAGGATCTATAAACTCAATGCAATCTCAATCAAAATGCCACTTTTTTGCTGTGGCAATGGACCAGTTGACTCTGAAGTTTATATGGAAATGTAAAACGTCAGGAATAGCTAAAATAATCGTATGGAAATACATCAGAGGAGGGCTTGGGCTGCCAGATAAAGGCTTCTTTTTTTAACTACAGAAATTGAGAAAGCAGTACTAGTATAGCATAGACAAACCAGCATTATGGATAAGACAGAAATCCCAGAAACAGACACATGCATCAAGACAGTCCAGCTATGACCAAGGTGTCACTGCGGTTCAGGACGCCGCCCTCCCCCCAACCAAGGGAGGGAAGCTGAGACCCACCTGGACAGCGTGTTCAGAAGCAGAGACACGGCGCTGCCAACAAAGATCCGTCTAGTCAAGGCTATGGTTTTTCCTGTGGTCAGGTATGGATGTGAGAGTTGGACTATAAAGAAACCTGAGCGCCGAAGAATTGATGCTTTTGAACTGTGGTGTTGGAGAAGACTCTTGAGAGTCCCTTGGACTGCAAGGAGATCCAACTAGTCCATTCTGAAGGAGATCAGCCCTGGGATTTCTTTGGAAGGAATGATGCTAAAGCTGAAACCCCAGTACTTTGGCCACCTCATGAGAAGAGCTGACTCATCGGAAAAGACTCTGATGCTGGGAGAGATTGGGNAAGAACCTCTTCTGCAGAGAATAGACCTTTGTGATGACCTTGGGAATGGTAAGTGTACATGGCTGATAATCCATCATATCCTGACTTATTTGGCTAATTGGAGAGAAAGAAACAAAAGATTGGAACAGACATGTCACAAAAGAAAATACAGAGATTGCAAATAAGCATTTGAAAAGATGCCCAACTTCATGTGTAATCAAGAAACTGCAAATTAAAACAGTGGTAAGATACCACTACTTACCTGTTAGAATGGCCAAAATCCAGAATGCTGACATCACTAAATACTGATGAAGATACGGAGAAACTGGAACTCTCAGTTATTGCTGGTGGGAATGCAAAATGGTTTCCAACAGCCATGTTGGAAAACAGTTTGGCAGTTTGTTAGAAAACTAACTTATTCTTACCATATAATCTAGCAATTGGCTTCTTGATATTTACTCAAAAGAATCAACAATTTATAGCCACACAAAATCTAGCATGTGGATGTATATAGCAGCTTTATTAATAAGTGTCAAAACTTGGAAGCAACTTTTAGTAGATAAGTGGATAAATAAACTGTGATATGTATAGACAGTGGATTATTCAGTACTAAACAGAAATGAGCTATCAAGTCATGTAAAAACATGAAGAAGCTTAAATGCATATTACTCCTTGGAAGAAAAGTTATGAGCAACCTAGATAGTATATTCAAAAGCAGAGACATTACTTTGCCAACTAAAGTCCGTCTAGTCAAGGCTATGGTTTTTCCTGTGGTCATGTATGGATGTGAGAGTTGGACTGTGAAGAAGGCTGAGTGCCGAAGAATTGATGCTTTTGAACTGTGGTGTTGGAGAAGATTCTTGAGAGTCCCTTGGACTGCAAGGAGATCCAACCAGTCTATTCTGAAGGAGATCAGCCCTGGGATTTCTTTGGAAGGAATGATGCTAAAGCTGAAACCCCAGTACTTTGGCCACCTCATGAGAAGAGCTGACTCATCGGAAAAGACTCTGATGCTGGGAGAGATTGGGGGCAGGAGGAGAAGGGGACGACAGAGGATGAGATGGCTGGATGGCATCACTGACTCGGTGGACATGAGTTTGGGTGAACTCTGGGAGTTGGTGATGGACAGGGAGGCCTGGCGTGCTGTGATTCATGGGGTCGCAAAGAGTCGGACATGACTGAGCGACTGGACTGAACTGAAGGAGAAACACCTGTACCTGAGCCAGAACTGAAGATTCTAGTCCCAGCAGCTGTAATGCCAGCAAGGGAAGTCTGGAGGGAGGACTCGCCTTGAATCTGGTATGGCGACACAGTGATGATCATCTCACCTCCCTAAACGGGGACATGGAAGTAAACCTTCCCTTCTGGTCTTATTTCTCTTCATTGGGAATAAAGGCTGGGAGATGAAGATCGGCTCCAGATGTGTCCAGAGGCTCTCGGCTGTACTCAGAGCTCTGCGAAGTGTGCCTTAAGTTGAGAGTGCAGAACACGGACTCATAGGGGTGGGGTCAGCCAGGACCTCTTGGATCAACCCCTCAGATGTTACCAGAAGGGCGTGACATCAGTCCTGAATATTCACTGGAAGGACTGATGCTGAAGCTGAAACTCCCAATACTTTGGCCACCTGATGCAAAGAACCAACTCATTGGAAAAGACCCCGATGCCAGGAAAGATTGCAGGCAGGAGGAGAAGGGGACGACAGAGGATGAGATGGTTGGATGACATCACTGACTTGATGGACATGAGTTTGAGCAAGCTCCAGGAGTTGGTGATGGACAGGGAAGCCTGGCGTGCTGCAGTCCACGGGGTCGCCAAAAGTCAGACACGACTGAGTGAATGAACTGAACTGAATAACAACGAATTAACTGAACACATTAAAAAAAAAACAACCCATATTCCCTACTTCAAACCACGTACAGAAATCAATCCCAGATGAATTGATGAATTGTAGAAAAGTTAAACAATAAAGCTTCTGGGGGGAAAAAAACCTAAGACTCTCTTCACAACCTTTAAAAGTGAAGTCGCTCAGTCGTGTCTGACTCTTTGAGACCCCATGAACCGTAACCTACCAGGCTCCTCTGTCCATGGGATTTCCCAGGCAAGAGTACTGGAGTGTGTTGCCATTTCCTTCTCCAGGGTATCTTCCTAACCCAGGGATCAACCCAGGTCTCTGGCATTGCAAGCAGATGCTTTACCGTCAGAGCAACCTCTGAGGACAAGCAAAAAACGTCTTCAGAACAGGTAAAAAAAAAAAGTGAAAGGGCCAAACCACAGGATGAGAGAAGATATTTGCAATGCGTATCTGACAAAGACTAGTATTCTGAATATGTGAAGAATGAGTCAGAAAGTCAAATATTTCCCTGTTTTTCTGAGGAGGGGAAGAAAGAAAAGTCTTAAGATTCTCAAGCAGGTACATTACAAATGAGGATAATCAAATGGCCAATAAACATGCAATGTGCTTAGTTTCATTAGTTATCAAGGAAATAAAATTAAAACCACAATGGGATTCTACTGTGTAAACAAAAATCCTGCCAGAATGAGAGACAATAGCAAGTGTGTACAGAGAAGCAGAGCAACTGGAACTCTTGTATACTGCTGGAAGTAATGCAAATTCCTTTTAGAAAACATACATGATTCACGTATCATAATTCACCCTTCTGAAGTGACAAGTCTAGTACATTCCCAAGACTGAAGACTGTATCATTTCAGAACCACATTTATAACCCTCAAAAGAAACCCTATACCTATCAGCAGTCAATCCTCACTGCCCTGTCCTCTTGCAAACACTAATATGTCTCAGAGAATTGGCCTATTCTGGACATTTCATATAAACGGAATCACACATTTTGATTTTTTGTGACTGGCTTCTTTCACTTAACATGTTTCCAAAGTTCATCCATGTTGTCGTAGGTATCAATAGTTCATTCCTTTTTGTGTTATCCTGGCCATACCACCTGACTTGTAGTATCCTAGGTCATGGAGCAGGGACTGAGCCTGGGCCCTCGGCAGCGAAAGCACAGAGTCCTAACCACTGGACCACCAATTCCCCACTCCTTTTTAAAGCTGAAAAATATTCCATCGTATGGACAGGCCACGCTTTGTTTATCCATTCGTCCACTGATGGATGTCTGGGTTATTTTCACCTTTCAGCTATTATTACTAGCTGTAATAGCTGTACTGTTATACATAATGCTGCCATGAACATCTGTATACAGATATTTCTAGGAGGACACACATTCTCATTTCTGTTGGGCATGTATCTGAGAGCGGAAGTGCCAGGTCTTATAGTAATTATATGCTTACCCTTTTGAAGAGCCACCACACCGCTGTCCAAAGTAGCTGTGTCACTCTACACTCCCAACAGCAACATACAGCTGTCTTAATTTCTGCACCTATTTGCCAATTCTCATTTTTTATTTTTGGCTGTGAGGTGGGATCTCATTGTGGCTTTGTTTTGCATTTCCCCAGTCAATACGAAGGACATCAAGCATCTTTGTATGTGCTTGTCATTTGTGTATCTTCACTGAAGAAGTATCTACTCAAGTATTTTGTCCATTTTAACCCTAGGTTGATTTCCTATGAAGTTTTAAAGAGTTTTCCGATATTCTGAATACTAAACCGTATCAGATATATAATTTGCAAACATTTGCTCCCAGAAATGCGACCTCCTATAACTCTGGAAAAACTGTTTGGCTAAACATTTAATATCTGCTAATGTTGAGAGTCCCTTGGACTGCAAGCAGATCCAACCAGTCCATTCTGAAGGAGATCAGCCCTGGAATTTCTTTGGAAGGAATGATGCTAAAGCTGAAACTCCAGGACTTTGGCCACCTCATGCGAAGACTTGACTCATCGGAAAAAGACTCTGATGCTGGGAGGGATTGGGGGCAGGAGGAGAACGGAACGACAGAGGATGAGATGGCTGGATGGCATCATTGACTCGATGGACGTGAGTCTGAATGAACTCCAGGAGTTGGTGATGGACAGGGAGGCCTGGCGTGCTGCAATTCATGGGGTCACAAAGAGTCGGACACGACTGAGCGACTGAACTGAACTGATGTTGAAAATACACACAGCTTACAAATCCAGCAATCCAGGTAGACACATACACCCATCAGAAAGGAGGACACATTTTCCACAAGACACACTGAGGACTGTGCATGACAGCACAGTCCTAACAGCAAGAGGAAAACTGAACAGCCGCCCAGGCATCTGGCAAGACGCCGGATACCGGCCCCCGAGGCTGCCCCGTCCTAATCCCCGGCGCCTGTGTACACTACTTCTCTTGGTAAAGGAACTCCACAGGCGCAATCAGGATTCTGAGAGGGGGAAATCAGACTTCCATGTTCTTGGAAGTCATCCCTCCATCCTAATAAGTAAAAAAGCTGAACACACTGAGAAAAATAAACAAGTCTCCTTGGATCTGTCAGAGAAGTGAGGAGATAGGGCCAACTGCACTCCCTCAAACTGAAGAGATAGGTGGGTGGACACAGAGAATCACAACTTACTGAAGCAGAAACTTCCAGGCAGAAACCTCTAAGGGAGACAACGCTGGGTGAGCGGGCCTGGACTGTGACTAGCAGATTGCTGGAGCTCAGCATGGACAGCCTGTGAGTTACACCCTGTGGGGATCATAAGGGGATCCCCACAGTTTTGTGAGTTTTACGTCCAGGAATTCTACCAGAGTCTCAGAGGGAAATTCAGAGAAAAATCCCCTGGTGCTTCTGGCAAGGGAAGGAAGAAAGTAACCATTTTGAAATAAGTCAAAATCATCTGTTCTTAACAAGGCCTGCCCTCAGCAGAAATTACTTTATTAGAGGCTGAACATACTGATAGGGAAATCCCCAACTCCAGCTCCCCCTAGAGAACCATTCGTCAAGTTCAGAGCCCAGGGACAGGCTTACTGAGAACTGATCACAGGACTACAGAAAGATTTCCTCCCCAACCCCTCAGCATCACAGCACTACAAGGCCTGTTCACTGGAGTGCCTTTTACCCAGTACACCATGCTCAGCTATCAACAGAAAATCACAAGGCAGAGTGAAAGGCCAAAAAAAAAAAAAAACCAAACCACACCACAGTCTGAAGAGACACACAAGCATCAGAATCACATTCAGACTTGGCAGAAATATTAGAAGCATTAGACCATGAATGTAGAACAACTGTGATTAACATGTTAAGGGCTTTAACAGTAAAAGCAGACACACATCAAAACAAATGGGTAATATAAGTAGAGAGATGGAAATGCTAAGAAATAACCTTTTTAAAAAGCAGACAGAAAACTAACAGAAATGATGAATGCTTTCCACGGGCTCATCAGCCAGTTGAGTGGACTTGGCTGAGGAGGAATCTCTGAACTGGACGACAGGGTAACAGAAACTTCGAAAACTAAAAAGCAAAGATAAAAAAAGACTGGGGGTGGGAGGGGTGGGAAAAAGAGAGGAAACAGAATACCCCAGAACTATGAGACAACTACAAAAGATGTAATATATACATGAGAATGCTGAGAGAGAAAAGAATGGAAAAAATATCTGAAGCAACAGTGACTAAGAATTTCCCCCAAGTTAATATTATTGAGAATTTCCCCCCAATTAATGTCAGATACTAAACCACAGACCCAGGAAGTTCAGAGAATACTAAAGATAATCACTCATTCACCCCCACCCCTAGGCTATCATATTCAAGCTGCATAAAATCAAAGATTTTTAAAATCTCAAGAGAAGTCAAAGGGAAAACACCACCTCTGGAGGACGCAAGGCAATGAAATAACATTCAATTCCTCTTCAGAAGCCACGCACGCAAGGAGAGTGAAGCGCCAGGGGAGCTTACAGCGGATTACTCACGTGGGCCAAATTTAATCCCGTGGATGCTGATATGCAGAGGCAGCAGGGTCAGAGCGAGAAGCGGTGTGCTGGGAGCAGAGACCAGAAGATGCAACGCTGTTGCCTTTGCAGATGGACAGGGGGCCAGGAACCAACGATTCAGGCAGCCTCTAGAAGCTGGAAAGGAAGGAAACAGACGCTCCCTGGAGCCTCCAAAAGAAACCAGACCTGCTGACACTGTAACCTAGCACAGCTGACTTCGGGCTTCTGCCCTCCAGAATGGCATGATAACACATTTGTGTTAAACCACTAAATTCTGTCAGTGTGTTAGAGCAGCAATAGGAAACTAACATACCCCCGTCAACAGCACACTAGAGAAATTAAGTGTTTTTGCACGAGCAAGTGTGATGTGATGAGAATTAGTAACTATTGCTATAAGCAACGAAATGGAGGCACCCAAAAAAACTCAAAGAAGCCTAACACCAAGAAATATAAATGTTGAGAGTCCATTCATATACAGCCTAAATACAAAACTGATCTATGGCTTTGGAGGAAAGGGCAGGAGTAACTTGGTAGGCGGGAGGACTGCGGGGGGCAAGCAGGAAATACCAGTAACGTTGTCTTTCAATGCTGGTGCTGGTTGTATGTGGCCACTTTGTCGTATTTCAAACCATACACCTGTAAGTTGTCTACTTCTCTGTCCTGTGTACTTCAAATAAAAAGAGCTAAAAAAAAATTTAAGTAGTCTAAAAACAAATTTCCTTGCAAAATCTGGGACCAAAAAAGGTTTAAATTTTAACCACAGTAAACAAAAGATCTTCAATTAGTTAAAACTGAACCTCATATAAAGTGAACAGTTATAATTAATTCAGGTAACAAAGCAATTCTGAGGGTTTTCTAGTATATCTTCAGTGTACACAGAAAAGAAAAAACATGAGTTGGTCTAGACATGCAAACACAGCAGACCACAGCAGACCACGGTATACCACAGCAGACCACGGTATACCACAGTACACGATGAAGTACAGTCTGCAATTCTCTTCATCGGTTTCACTTACTTCAAGTACAGCTAGCTTAGAAAAACTGGCCTTTACAACACCAGAATTGCCGAATCGTTAAGACTTTATCAGTGGCATTTTCCCCGTCATATTTTATCAAACAAAATGTTTTTGCAAATTAATTTTTCCATGTCTACAAACATACTAAGTTTTTCCCACACTGAAACAAATTATAATCCTCTCATATATTTTAGTATTTACATTCAACCATTAGGAGCCAAACACTACTATAAACTAAACAGATTTTAAAGTTGTAATGAAAGAATTACATTTGAAAGTAGAGATATTGTCCTCAAATATTTTGTGGGAAAAAAAAATCTTTGGAATTATAAAGTTATAACAAAGACCAATGTAAATAGTAGTAACGGTTTTCCTTCAATTATCTGAAATTAAGCAATAGGTCAAATGTACATATGTTCTTTAGTTGAACATCAGTAGGAAAATCTAACTGTTCTTACAAATGTTTCAAAACTGCATATCAAAAGGTGAAACCACCCCCAGGTGATCTGACCTGGAAGGACCAGAAAGAGTAGCCATGTGAATTTGCTGAACTTTTAAAAAAGTTTCTGCCCATTAAATAACGATAAAAAAGGCTTTATTTTTTTCTACTAGGAATGCTGACACTAGGTTTGATAGTTCAAGACATGCTGATAGGGAAGATGTACTGATCAAGGTAAATTCCTAATTTAAGGAGACTTACAGGGTAGTAATCTCAGGTACTTACTTGTCTCTTAGAAGAGTAGAAAGCTTAATAATCCTATGAAGTTAAATAAAATACTGACAAACCTTATTCATTGTATGATAAATATAGATTTACATATAAAAGAACGCAACAAGTTATTTGAACCTGAATGCAGAGAATAAATACTTTATTAACTGATTACAGTTGAAAGTCACAAACAAAAAAGGGGTATATTAAGGCAGAGTCATATATATATATATATAGGTAAATATATATATATATAGACAAATCCAGACTGTTATACCTCTTTACATTTTAACCTCTGCATTTTTCTTTTAACCATTTAGGCAGTGTGCTTTCTTTTTCTTCTCAGTTAAAGAAACAAATCTTGACCAATTTTTCTAAATCGCGTTTTGACAACTTATAGGACCATGGATTAAGACAGTGACTAGTGTGTCCAATGCTGACAGTTTTCTCAGCACATTCCATGTGTGGTGGTATAGTGACGGTGGTGTGGAAAATCTGACAACTGATCACCTCCTCTTTTCCAGCAAAACTAATACATAATTTTTTTAAAGATTTCTTAACAGTCTTAACTAAAATAAGCTTGGACTTCCAAGTCAGTCAAATGCCCAAAGCGCATTATTTTTCTGCCCTTCCCAAACCCTCCTAGATGTTTTAAGTAGCCTTCAGAATATGATCCCATGGCTGTATTTCAGATCTATAAATTTGAGTTTTTCAAAATCCAAAATTACTTTCTTATGCAAAGTGGCGATGCAAATAGCAATCCTACATAGTGTAGAATAATTTTTTCTGTATAGTTCCCTTTTATTAAAAAATGGGCAACCACACACACACAAAAAAGGACATAAATTTAGTCCATCTGAAAAAGCACTCCAGCTCCCTAATTCCACTTTTGAAGGAGAAGGCAGAGGCAAGTTTACATTATCCCAGAAAACTGAATAAATGGCTTTATTTGGTATCTTCAAGAAGCTTCTCCTTCTGTAGGAGATGTAGGTGTTGTAGCGGAAACTGTCACTGGTTTTCGTGCAATTCTGTCCAGTTCCGCATGAACATCTGACAGGACAGGCTTCTGGCCTACATTAAAGGAAGGAAACTAAGATTTAGACATAAGGCAAAATATCTCTGACACCAATGCATCTTCATTTAACAACTGCCAATGGTTTCATTAACTTTATCTAACACACATATAAAAAACATATGTAAACATATATTTAAAACACATATATATCTCTAAAACTTCACACATATATCTAAAACTTTATCTAAAGCATATATATATATATATATAAACATCCTAATTTAAACACAAATTCCCTCATTTTCTTTTTTAATTTTTAATTTGGGGGGGGGTCACATGGCATGTGGGATCTTAGTTCCCTGACCAGGGATCAAACTCACGCCCCCTGCAGTGGAAGCACAGAGTCTACCCCACTGGACTGCCAGGGAAGTCCCCACAGCCCCTCATGTTAAACTGCAGGGTCCGTTACCAAACAGAAGTAAAACTAGCACCTACCATTCCATCGCATACAGGTTTTTCAAGAAGGCACAGAACAAACACAGAAAATAGCCAACAAAATTTTGTTAATCTGCAAAGATGCTGCTGCTGCTGCTGCTAAGTCACTTCAGTCGTGTCCTACTCTGTGCGACCCCGAAATGAGTGAGTGGTAATTAAATTAGCAGTCCTGAGACAGGTAATCTTCTCTACACTGAGGGTGACAGAAGCCAGAAACTAATTCACTTTATCCTCAGAAATCTGTAAGAGTAAAAACGGTAGCAGCAGGTACTTGAGAAAAGGGCGGCAAGAAGGTGTGATTAAAAAAGCAGAACAGGTGAAAGTCTGAACAGCACTTAAACAACAAAAGGGAAAAACACTTCATCAAAGTTTAAAAATTCCGTGTCTCACAGGACACTCCTAACACAGTGAAGGGACGACCGACACAAGAGCGCTTGCGAATGCTCTGTCTTTTTTATTGGGGGAGACAATACTCGCAAATTCCATGTCTTTTGTGTAGGGGAGACAATGCTCGCAAATGCTACATGTGAAAAATGTCCTATGAAAAGAATATGTAAAAAAACACTTAGAACTCGATAATAAAAACAACCCCATTTTAAATGGGCAAAGAATCTGAATAGACATTTCACCAAAGCATAGATAAAAGTGGTTATTAAACATGTGAAAAGATTTTCAAAATCATTAGCTATCAGGGAAATTCAAATCAAAACCACAATGAGATACAACTTCACAGCTGAAATGATGTCTCTAACCAAAAAGATGGACAAGCGGTGACCATTTTATAATGTATAAAAATATCAAATCAGGGTCCTCCCTGGCAGTCCAGTGGTTACGACTCTGAGCTTTCACTGCATAGGGCACGGGTTCGATCCCTCGTTGGGGAACTAACATCCCACATGCTGTGCGGCGTGGCCAAAACAAAAAAAATCAAATCACTAGGTCGTATACTGGAAATATAGTATTGTTCATCAATTATATTTCACTCTAAAACACAGACACACATGCAAAAATACTCTAACAAAGAGACATTCTGGACTTGGTTAAGCAAAACCAAAAGAAAAAATAACAAAAACCCACAAAGATGAACAGTAACATCTGTTGGAAAGGATGCGGAGAAACTCAGGTCCTCACAAACTGCCAGTGGGAGTGTGAAGTGGCGCAGCATTTTGGAAACTTTAAACGCAGAGCTACTACATGACCCACCAATCCCACACCTAGATACATACCCAAGAGAAATGAAGACGTGTGCGTGTGAACTGAAGAACGGATAAATAAAAGATGTATGCAGACCCACGCAACGGGATTCTTTTCAACAGTAAAAAAAATATTGATACATATGCTACAACATGGATGAAACTCAAAAACATTACTTTAAGTAGGCATACACTATATGACTCCCATTTATATGAAATCTCCAGACAGGCAAATACAAAGAGAAAGAAAACAAATCACTGCCTAGGAGGACTGCAGGGGAGGGAAGGGTAACTGCTAATAGGTTGGATTTTTTTTTTAATTAAAAAAATTTTTTTTACAATGTTGTGTTAGTTTCTGAGATACAACAACACAAATCGTCCATAATTATACATACATCCCCTCCCTCGCCTCCCTCTTACCCCGTATCCCATCCTTCCAGGTCATCACAGGGCACCAGACCGGGCTCCCTGCGCTCCCAGCAGCTTCTCCCAGCCATCCACGCGGCCCGGTGGTGCGCACATATCGCTCGTGCATATGCACGGCTGCTCCCCTCACTTGTCCCACTGCCTCCCTCCCCCACTGTGCACACAGGTCCATGCTCTGCAGCTCTCTCCCCACCCTGCAAGCAGGTTCATCACCATCACTTCACTCCAGATTCCATATATATGCNGCACAGTCTCACTGGTAAAAGAGAGAATGGGAAAAAAAAATTTTTTTAAGTGTGCGTTTCTTTCAATAGACATTCAAACCAAATAACACACCGAGTCTTCCATTTGATGCTATGTTTCTTATTTGTAACTGCTCTGTAAATTTTGGATTTTTAATTAAGAACCTTATTCTTTGCTGAATCAACATTACTTTTTCCTGAAGAATGTTCAAATTAAAAGTCAGTGAGAACGTACTAAATGCGAACAATCAACTTCATACGGCTTTTCAGAAGTGTCTATACTGTCTAACCATAAAACACCGTCCTTAGCGAAAGCAAGACATATGAAAGTAGAGTATCATCTGGAATCAGATTTAAAAGTCTTAAGGATGACATGCAACAATACAGAATAAAGTGGAACCTGGCAGCCCCTGGATCTGCTGTGTTCTAGTATGAGCAACTAATGACCATGAGGAAGATGTAAGATCTGTCTCAAGAGACAAAAGCTAACACTACTATTTTACCAAGGCGTTCTTGGCTTTTGATGGAGCCCCAGGCTGTAAAGTTCACAACTTGATAGAAATGAAACCCCTTAGCTTTCTACCTACAATACTAAAATTATGGCCTTCCCCCTCAGTTTAAAAAACTATTAAGACTATACACTAAAATTTACCTTTCGGACAGGTGGTTTAGTTATGATGTCTTCAAAATTATCTTCTGCTTTTAACGTTTGAAAGTTTTCATGTAATATTCCTATTTTCTTATCATTATCCCACCCTGCTGGACTAGAAAGAAACACAGATGATAAATTCTCAACCATTTATACAGTCATTCTTTCTTTCAATCCATGATCAGATTAAGGTGAACATTTTTTATGAAGTTAAATTTGGCCAATTATGGAAAATTAATTACAATACTCAAGTTAAAGTTTACTAATTTCTACTTAAACTTATCAACTTTCTTGATTTTAGAACTGATATTGCAGGTTTTTTATTTGAGAGGAAGTAATCATTAGCGTTACCTCCCAATTTATTCAGATAACTTTTCAAAGCATATCTAGGTTATACCTTGGGTCCTTTATGTACCATAATCAATTAAAGAACAGACACACTGACTGGTACATGTACCCAATAGGTAAGTTAGCTATAATAGCAGCCTTTCAAAAAGGCTCAGGCCAGCAATGAATCTAAACGGCAACAATAATAGATCAAAGCATGTTATACATAAAATAATCTAGGAACAGATTCTCACCTACTCATCATGGGAAAGTTTACTGGTCTCATTTCAAAACCGAAAATGATATAGCATCAAACTGCAGCAACAGTATATGACAGAACAATATACTTAGGAGCACAGCA
Source organism: Neotragus pygmaeus (assembly GCA_006410875.1). Taxonomy (NCBI): domain Eukaryota; kingdom Metazoa; phylum Chordata; class Mammalia; order Artiodactyla; family Bovidae; genus Neotragus; species Neotragus pygmaeus. The sequence goes on from SJYV01038288.1 coordinate 148,077, forward strand.
GGCCTTTCCTGGTGGCCCAGTAGTTAAGACCATGCACGTCCAATGCAGGGGGCAAGGGTTCGACCCCGGGTTGGGGAACTAAGATCCCATGTGCTGCATGGCACAGCCAAAAAAATTTTTTTTTAAAAAGGCATACTTACATAAATACTGCATCTTTTTCCACAACAACAGCAGGAATCTTATAAGGAAATCCATAGAGTTTCTGGACGATGTACTTATATACTAAATCTATATTTTTATTTTCTTTTACTGAAGTGTATATAAGTGCTGCACCATCTGAATTAATACTGTTAAAGAAATTTTTGGACAAACTCCATGAAGAGGTACTGTAAAAGTCTGTGTTCTCAGCTTAACATATTAGTTTCAAAAATAACTTCCACAGATATAATTACATGGTAATCAAGATTTCAAAATCATAAAGTATTTCACACAGGTTAAATTCAAATAAAGCAATCTCTACATAACCGATTTAACTCGGGAGGGCAAAAATCTGGTTAGCCAAGAAAGTGAAGGTAATACCTCAGTGACTACTGCCTCTACATTCACAGCACACGAAGACAAGATCTGGTTTTGCTTTTTACCTTCTTAAACTTCATGAAGGAGGGATATTATTTATCAAAACAACTGTCTTGCCTTTTCAACAAAGGTAGTCGGCACTAGCATCTCTTAAAGTTTTTACTAGTCTCAGGAATCGGGACTTTGGGGAGAAAGCTCAGGAAAGCCACTGAACAGAGAAGATGAACCATCAAGAACCATTAAGGAGCTTTCAGGAACAATCCACAGCAACTGTGACCAAAATGGGACATGACACAAGCCTACATGAAGACGCAGTAAGTAACGCAGAGTCTAACTCTGACCGTTATCCAAATGACCTGGTGGACCAAAAGATCAAGAGACGCCTGTAGAATAGGGGGCCATGTGACTGCTGGCAGGTGATGTGGTGGGAGTGGCTGACGAAATTCTGACCACTGCTTAGGGGGATCTGCTAGCACCTGATGCTGCCCAGAGAGAAATGGGTGACTCAGGCCAGGAGGAAGCGATGAGACTGGTCTAACCTCTGAACTGGGATATTCATATTTTCTAGGACACAAACCAAAGCTTGAGAACCTTAAAGTAGTATTGCTAAATATGCTTAACTTGTCATAATACTTAATTTAGTAGAAACAGACTTCATAATCTTAAGTAAAAGCTTAACTGTGTGAACTTGTCAACATCTTTCTCACAATGAGAACCAATTTATGATAATTTAGAAGATTTACACAGCTGGAAAATTTGCATTATAATGAAAAAATTTTTAATTTTAAAGGAAACATGATTTTCACTCCCTGGTGGCTTGGACAGTAAAGCGTCTGCCTGCAGTGCAGGAGACCCGGGTTCAATCCCTGGGTCGGGAAGATCCCCTGGAGAAGCAAATGGCAATCCTCTCCAGTATTACTGCCTGGAAAATCCCATGGACAGAGGAGCCTGGCGGGTTACAGTCCTTGGGATCGGAAAGAGTCAGACATCACTAAGTGATTTCACTTTTCACTTCAGTTCACTCACTCACACAGACACATATGCACACACAACTCACTCTCCTGAAGTGACATGTTTTGTATTCCTTTAAAATCAGCCAGCTTTACTACACGTCTGTAATTATTTTAGTGGACAATCTTCTTCCTGATTACATCTCTCTATACACATTTTCAAGTGTAGTTTTAAATAACCATTTAAACAGAGTGCTTGTTCTCAAATTTTCTAATCTGCAAAGATAACAAAAAAGGCCATAAACACCTAACTTCAATTCTCCCACTTTTTGTTTTCTTTGGCAGACGAAGGCCCTTTAAACCCGACTATGCATCATGTGACACGAGAAGAGGAAGGCAGCAGAGGACAGAGTCCTGAAGGAAAACGGGGGAAGGGAGGCTCCCAGGGTCAAGTGGTCTTATTCACTGTTCAGCCAGGCTTTCTGCAAGTGGTCTTTAAGTCAGCATCCACTAATGACGATGGAAACCTTCGGACACTCTAAACATGTGTCCATCACTTACTCTTCCTATCTAGTCCTAATACCTATCATTGAGTCACTTTTCAGACCCTCAAGCTTTGGTTTGGGAATGCAACTGCACAACAGCTGATCCAGGAGGGGCGAGTGAGCACACTTCTCCTTCAGTGCTCTCAAGGAACCTGAAGTTTTCAACAGGAAATTCTAAAAGCGTTCACTCCCTGATTCATTTTATCCTTTGCTTAGCTGTGAACGTTATTCACTGGCTCATCTAATCCTTGCAGCCTAGGCTACACAAGATTCCTACGATTGGTTTTCTAACCTTGTGATCATCAAAATTACCCAGAAAGCTTTTTCAGAACTTAGCACAGATTTATCCAGCCTTCCTTTTGAATGTTCCAATTCGGTTAACTCTTAGACGGGCACAGCCAGATTTAAAAACCATTTAAAACCATTGTATCACACTATGCAATGGAGATAAATGCATACTCTGGAGATGATTAACATACTAAACATATTAAAATAAGAACACACAAACCCAAACACTGATCTTGCCCTACCACCCACCCCCAAGTAATGAACACTAGTTTTAAATGAGAACATTTACAATGCTAAGCTGTTAGAATTTTCTGCATAAGTCTGAGAATTATTTTTCTTAATCATAGTACTTCAGACACATCAAATCAAAGTTACATATTTCAGTACTTGCTTTTGTATCTCGAAATACCAAGATACTTGGGAATTAAAATGAAATTTCTGATCAGAGGTAAGAAGATAAGTTTGTGGAATTTCTAAGTTCATCAATTTACTCCTCAACTTAAATAAACAGACAGCTTAGAAATACTGCACCAACCAATGTATTAAAAGGATACACTGTAAACAAAACTTCCGGATATGTGACTGAATAAAATCAAAATGCTCATCTCTGTAGTCATGTTCTTTCTCCAACACACTAATGGCATCACACTAATGAGTTAAAATAATTTTAAAAAGAACAATATTAACTTTAAATAATAATATAATGATTTAAATTCAATTTTTGGTGGGAGAATATCACGAAAATACAACTCTGACAAGGTGACTGATCGGTAGGACCGAGTATCAATTACTCCTATCTGTCTAGAGACTTTTAGTCAGTCTTGAGACTAATGAATACTTTCATTACTTAAAGAGGTACTAACTTCTATGATACACTGATTTCTTTGGTGATTAACACCAAAGAGAAAGTTTTGGTACATAAAGGAAGAACAACAGGACAAGCTTATAAAAGGCAGTCATACTTATTAACTCAATGACTTACATTCTAGAACAAGTTCTCTAAAACACTCTGTATATCCAGGGTATCTGTACCGCACACCATTTCCCCTTTGTTCCTCTGATTATCTGACAACTCTAAATTGACCTTCACTACTTTTCTGGTGCTTTTATTCACTCTCACTTCAATTTTACCAACAGCAGAAAAGGGGAATTACAGGGTATTTCTGAAATGTCACCAGTACAATCAATGAAACAAATCTGATTTCTACTTGCAACAAAAAAATGTTAGGAAAAAAATTAAAGCATGTTCCAAACATGACATCCAAGTAACTTCACCAAAACTTCTGAATTGGAAGCTTATGAAATCTAAAAATAAACAAGTATTAATTTGGGGTCCAATCTGTCATTTTTTGTCATGCATATATATATCATAGAACCGTTTCCTTTATAACACCATATAAAATGTGGCATATTTGTCCATTCTACAGAACTGAGAGCATTTCAAATTATTAAAGATACATATAATTACTATAATGACACTTGGCAAAGCCTGATAGTTTACTAAAGATATTTTTAACTGAGCTATGAGGATGTGGCAAGTAACAGTCTGAATCTCAATTTCCAGGGTCTTTAAAATGAGCTGAGTAACCCATCTAATCTGAGACACACATTCTCCCACACCCACATAATTTAAAAGCTCTTAAACTCAAGTGGAACTGATGGTGCCTTAGATTCTATGAAATACTATAAATGATCTCTTCTGGCTTGACATTTTTATAAATCTATGACTCATCTGATACTCATTCAGGTCCCTTTTAAACTTAACATTTTTTTATTCGAAAATAAGAGCTTTTATGAGGCTATCTGCAGTGTAAAAACAGGAAAATATCTGTTGATAAGCAGCTGTTTGCCAAACAAAATCAAAACAAATCACACACGAATGGATTCTATTGGGAGAGTTTAAGCACAGATTTATAGAAAAGGTACAAGTAACACTTCTAACTATACCAGAATCACCACTTGAAAAGGAGTCAACAAATTTTGACTTAATTATTTTAAATCGTAGTCCCATTCCTTTGTTATTGACAATTTTTGCAGTGTTTAAAGTAAAACAAATATTTTAAAATTTATCATTTTTATTCCAAAGACAAATTCCATACCCTCTTTCAATTATATGCACAAATTTCACATTACCTTTTGATAATAATTTTAGATAGCAAAAGCGTTTATATATTCTATCATTTTCTTAACTAGTCCGTGGCTTACTAAAGTAAAAACACACTACTTAAGACCAAACAGGGAGAAGATGAAGTATAAATTATTTCTTAAAGGAAATCTAATTTTATTATAAAGTGTATATATACAGTGACAGAATGAAATTAACAGAATTTTTATAATAGCAACCCTACCAGAATCTCTTTAATAAAAGGCTTTTGATAGATGCATATCAACTTTACATAATGAGCANGGGAGAAGATGAAGTATAAATTATTTCTTAAAGGAAATCTAATTTTATTATAAAGTGTATATATACAGTGACAGAATGAAATTAACAGAATTTTTATAATAGCAACCCTACCAGAATCTCTTTAATAAAAGGCTTTTGATAGATGCATATCAACTTTACATAATGAGCACTGATAGGTCTTTAAAATCAAGTCTATTTTATTTTACATGCATAATCTCCTAATATATCACAATATCAGCATATAAAACTCAAGGCAGGAAAATATTTTACAAACTTGATAATCAGCATCTTACCTGTAATTCTTTCTACTAAACTGACTACACAATTTGAAGTCTAATCAGAATTAGGAAAATGAAACTCGATCACAGTAGAACACCTGAAGTAACTTTCTTTCAAAGAAGACTACGATTTAGATCACAAACCGAACATGTGAACAGCTTTCAATATTTTAAACTGTTATTTCTAGTGTGGACGTTACCTAGAAAAACTAATGCGTCAGCTCCACAAGGAGCCTAGAAACCATCCCGGTCAACATCAGCAGCAGAATCTACAGGAAGCTGACTCACCTTTGTGCAGACCACCAGTACTGGAACGCCCAAGTTCTGTGTAAGTGTGTCCGCACCCAGAGGCAAGAGCACACCGTCATCTTTGTCTTCCTGTGACGTCGTATTTCTCCTCTGAGGGGAAGCTGGGAAATCTTCTCCTGGTTCTACATATTCTTGAAAATCTCTAACCACTGAAAATCAAAGTAAGGTAATTTAATACATAGTTTAGAAACAGCTTTTCATTTCAGTAGGTAGCTTTTCCGCCATTATCTAGACGCGTATTTTTTACTAGAGTTCGTACTTGGTCTTGTAAGAAACAGAAAGGGTTTGAGAAATCTGCTGCAAAGACAGTACACAAACACTGGATGCTGGACCCACATTAATCATCAGGAGGCAGAATAAACGCTGAGTGGTTCCAAAGAGTGGGGTTCGATGCAGGCCTGGCTCATCTGGGCAGGTTACTGCGGGCAAGTCACAGCTGAGCTTTGTCCCTCTTCCCCTCTAACTCACAAAGGGCACTTGCCAGGATAAAGGAAAAGATAAATGTGAGTTGTGGGGGGGGGGGTTCCACAATTTAAAAGATGGTTCCAGATGACTTTCTAATAGTAACTTCTCTCTAAATATTTTATTCAGGTCTTTTTATCGAGATGCAATCTTGAGCCATATTTATTCTATCACTCCCATAAGAACTAATGAGGTATTACCAAAACTGATAAATTTTTAGAACTCATCTGCGAAACTATCAAAACCTTCACTTAAAAAAAGCTACTGTGAATATACCCAGGGCCTTAACAAAGTATACTTTGATTTAGTAATTCCTTGTCACAGAATTCTTAAGGAACCAATGAGACACACACTCAGGGATTTCCACATGACTGATTTTCACGTTTAAAGCCAAACGACAGCACAGGATACTAAGTGTATGACGGAATATTATCCAGAATCACAGAGGAGGGAAACTCTAACTGACATGAGGTCAAGGAAGAGGCTATCCTGAACAGTTGATCATGGGTCCTGCAGGAACACGGGGGCACGTGTACACCTTTGTGCATGCGCGCTCAGTTGCTTCAGTCAGGTCCGACTCTGCAACCCCACGGACTGTAGCCTGACGGGTTCCTCCATCCATGGGTATTGTCCAAAGCAACAATACTGGAGTGGGTTACCACGCCCTCCTCCAGGGGATCCTCCTGACCCAGGGATCGAACCAGTGGCATCTCCTGCATCACAGGTTAATTATTTACTGCTGAGCTACCTGGGAAGCCCATGCACACCTTTACTGCCCTTCACATCAGAGGCTGCAACCTCACAGTGGCTCTCAGATTTGAGCACGCACCAGAAGTTTCTCACTCAGCAGTCTACGGTAGGGTCTGAGAATACGTGTTTCTAACAAACTCCCAGCTGTACTGTTGCCGGTCGTGGAACCACAGAGTGAGAACCACCTTATGGAAGAAATTTAGAGAGGCAGGAAAAAGCTCCATAGGCAATGGCCAAAAAGAAAAGAAAGGTATAGATTAAAAGCAGTTAGATATCTTTTTCAATGATTCAGGATATACATTCTCCTAAGTTTTTACTGTTTCCATACATATAAATTTCAGTAAGCTGTCAAATTTCCCCTAAAAGTTATCAGCTAACGAGAGCAAAGAACAGCAGCATACCATCTGTATATTTCCTTAAACGAAGTGTAACACTGACATGTGAAGCGCTCTCGGTGAAATAAAGAATTGTGATGACTGGCTTACAACTCGTCAGAAATGACCCATATTATTTTCATAATTTCCATGAAAATTTCCAACTTACGTGGGCACATACAAAGTATATTATGTACTTCATAAACCATAAAACCAGCTTAACATCTTTATGTTATAGTGTTAGCATCCTTGTGGACATACTTCATTTTGACAAGGTTAATAAGATTGTTCCACTTATCAAGAAACTAAACTACTGAAAATGAGCAGCTGTAGAAAGACTCAGAATTTTTTATCCTGAAATACTGCTCTCCAAATGAACACATACGGCCTTTTGGCAAAGAAGAAAGGGCGTCTCTTCAGAAGAGTCTACCATTATGTGTATGTTTCCAGTGTAAAGCTATATTAAAACCTAGCACGTCATCCAAACTGAATTTCAAAGGCAGTACTCACATTATGTTTCCCTTCATCAAACCTTTTTCAAACCCAAGAATTCCTAACAATTATGAAAGTCAGCTAGGAAATTTTGTCTTTGAAATCTGTATTGTCTAGACTACTCACACTTTTGTTCCATTTCTTTCATTTCTTCAGGAGGAATTTTCAATTTGTCAATATGTTCTCTAACAACACTTGCCCATTTTTGTAAAGAATCCAAAGCAGTCCAAGGCTTTGACATATCGACGACCAGCATAACTAGAGTGTCCTTCAGAGAAATGGCATCCAGTGAAAATTTAAGGAGGCCTTTGTGATATGGGTCTCCATCCAAGATCCATACATTACATCTTGTTTGATCTGCAAAAGACAAAGAAGGTTAACAAGATAAAGTCATTTCATCATCCAGCTCACCATACGACCTGGCGTTTCAGGGCAGCTCCACAGGAGACGTTTCCTTTGGCAAGGTTCAACTACTCAGGTGACATCCACCAATTCAGTACATTCCTAATGAATGCTCAAGAAAATGATTTAACTGCAAACACAGAAAACGAGCACCCTCTACCTCGAATTTCTCAGTCCCAAACCACAGACTGAATCACTTGTTTCTATTCTTACCATCAGAAGATAAGAGCCATGCATATTCAAGATACTATATACAAAAATGAGAAAGCAAGTGATCTACAGGAGACAAAAATGGCTGATCAGATGAAAAAAGCTGGGAAGTAGATGGCATTTTCTTGTCAAAAAATGAGAAGACAGAAAAACGAGGGCAAAATATTCACAGAATATTCTTCTTTCACTAAACAGGAGAGAATAGGAACTGAAAAACTGAGATTCTTCAAGGTCAGCAAGAAAGCCGAAGTTCACATACCAATACCTTAAGATGTTTAAAAATACCACCATATGAATCCCAATCCCAAACCAATAAAAGTATGCCCTAAACTATTCACAGACTGGCATGAGATGGTAGGAATCCTGGTAAAATAAATGACACCAAGAAAAGTCGAAGACTAAGGTTCACATGGGCAGCAGCGCAACCTGAAGAAAGACGCCAGGAAAATCAACCACACGCGAACGACACTCACCGTCCCTGTCTTCATCGTGAACATTTAAGTACAAATATTCCAATCCTCTTCCTTTCTTGTACTCCTCTATTCCCTGAATTTTTCTTATTAAGCTTGTTTTTCCAGCTCCATCTTCACCTGTGAAAAGGACAGATCTTTAAAATTATAATACGGACTATTTAAGGGTGCTTCCTAGTGTGATGAGTGAAAAACCTAATTGGAACTAGCTTCAACCAAGAGGGGGATCTGCCAGCGGTGAGTCGGGAGCTATACAGGAGGAGATGCAGCCTTCACCTCCACGGTTCTCTGTCCTTTATCTCCACTCCTCTTGCTAAGCCTCTCTGTCTCCTACTACGAGTGATCTCCTCTGTGGCTATCTTCTAAGAAGCTCAACTCATTCAAGCTACAAGGAATAAAAGACTGTCTGTGTCAGCTTTCAGTTTGAAGACTCTCAGGTAAAGACTTTCAGTTGGCCCAGTAGGCGTCACGCACACACACCCAAGGGCCACTCGTGAAGGAAGGGTAGTAGATGAAAACTGACCAGGACAGGGACGTGTGACTGGCCTCACCCAAATCCTGAAGCCATAAGAAATAAGTAGCAGAGGAGAGGGGTGAGTAACTTGGGGGTAGCAAGTTGAGCAAGAACAAGGGTGGAGAGAATGTAGAATAAACAAAAAATGTAGGCTTCAAAAATATTAATAGCAAGAAATCATGTGACTTAAACCTGGCACAAATTTCAGAAGTTTGAAACTAGGCCAGCTATTTGACGTGGTTTGGTGGGAGGTTTTTTAAAAAAGTTTTTTTTTTTTTTTTAATACTGGGGCTTCCCTAGTGGCTCAGATGGTAACGTGTCCGCCTGCAGTGTGGGAGAGCCAGGTTTCATCCCTGGGCCAGGAAGATCCCCTGGAGAAGGAAATGGCAACCCACTCCAGGACACTTGCCTGGAAAATCCCATGGTTGGACACAACTGAGCAACTTTACTTACACTTTCTTTAAATACTGCATGTTACTATTTCATGGACTTCTTTTGTTATTGGCAATATCATGTTATTAGTACTTAATAAAAGTGAATTTCTTGGATCTAAGGACTTATTTCTACAGATTCATGAGTTCTCTGAGAATTTCAAAATTATTTTCAATTTTCATGTTAAGCATTTAAGAAGTCATCTGTCTCCTGGAACTTCTAACTATCTTCAGCTGTCAAAACGGCCAAGAAACTGCAGTAGCCACCTGTGCACTTACCACCCCACTGGAGCCAAGCTAAGGCCAAGTGACGCAGGCAGAACAGAGCAGAGTGGCCACAGGGGCAAGCCAGACTCACGAGGAAGTGTCCCGGGAAGGCAGTGCTGTTGTCAACTGCACTGCTCCTATTGGCTTTCAACCGTTTCTCAACACGCCACAGCAGGAAGCGTGGCCTCTGCTATTGCTGTTCACTTGCTTCAGTCGTGTCCGACTCTCTGGGACCCCATGGACTGTAGCCCGCCAGGCTCCTCTGTCCGTAGGATTTTCCAGGCAAGAATACTGGAGTGGGTTGCCATTTCCTACTCTAGGGCATCTTCCCCACACAGGAACTGAACCTGTGTCTCCTGCATTGCAAGTGGATTCTTTACTGCTGAGCCACCAGGGAAGCCAGCATTTAAACAGATGCTTGGGAAAATACCTGTATTTAAATAGATGCATGGAAGAAAACTATTTTCAGGAGAGCAGTAAGTGTACCTTAACTAAGCTATAAAGGACTTGCCGTTGAAAAGAGCACTCATTTTTCAGTGCTGTTTTTGCAGTAAACTACTAAAATGATCCACCAAGGGAACTTCCTGGTGGCCCAGTGTTCAGGACTCAGTGCTTCCCCTCCTGGAGCTGGATTCAATCCCTGGTCAGGGAACTAAGACCCCACAAGCCACGTGGTGCAGACAAAACAACAAAATAGAGCGTCCATCAAAATAACAAACTGGGCTGGGAACAGTATTAACTACGATAATGACATGCATTCCGTGATGATCACACTTAAAAATCATAAATTCAACCAGTGAAAATGAAAACACAGACTTCAGTTTACTATTAAACTTATTTAATTTCAGCAAAACATCATTTGTTATACTGATTACGAATTTGAATGTTATTAGTTTTACAGTTTTTATGGCATTTACAATTTTTTTTTTTTTTGGGTTGCATCGTGCAGCATGTGGGATTTTATCTCATCAGGGATCAAACCCACACACCCTCTGCACTGCAAGTGTAGAATCTTAACCACTGGACCGCCAAGGAAACTCTATATCCACAAATTTGCTTTTGTAGTTCAAGAACTATAAAACAAAATTTAAGAATTTATATCTAGTCAACTAAGTGGGCACGAGCAACAGGCATAAAACAGCCTAAATCATAGTGAGATCTAGGAGAACTTGGCTTTTAAAAAGGGTCCTTGGCAAGATCAGAGGACTTTTAAGGCAGTGAGACTATTCTGTGTGGCACTGTAAGAGTAGATACCAGTCATCAGGCACTATATTTTCAAAGTACATAAAAATAGGCAGCAATTTGTCAAGTAAAACTTCACTTAATATGACCCAGGATTTAGCTTATCTCTTTAATTTCCATTTTAGATGTTAGAAAGTGAAAGGCTATGTTTAGAAGGGTCAAAAAACTTGAGTTAGTTTCAACTTTTTTTAAACATTTCAAATATATATTTTATATATAAACATTTCTGAATAAAAAATACATATACTTGTAGATGATCTTAAGCATAAACAAAAAGAATAAAACCACAATAACATCAATTAGAAATAATCACTGATAATTTGGTCATCTACGGTGAGATGATGAATGATTCCTTAAAAGTTTTTGTCTTCCTTTTAGTTTATCTAATTCTAACTTTAAAGCCTTGTAAATAGTATCAGGTCAGAACTCCAAATTCATGATACTGTTAGGTAGTTAGAATAGGAAAACAGAGTCCAAAATGGTGGTGGCTAAAAGACAAAGAGAGGAAAAGCCCAAGAAAATGAACGGAAGGAAATCCGAGGACCAGAGTGAGAACCTCCAGGGGAACACACAGGGCTCCTGGCTGGCCCATCTTACACACAGCAGGCTCGGGGGAGAAGAGATGTATCAACAGAGGCGCCAAACCGAGCCCCTCTCTTCTTTTGGGTCGGCCCACCTCACACCTCAAGGATCTATGTTCCTCTGCTTACCAAACAAAGCTGAGCTGTAACTGAGCTGTAACACTGGTCTGCCAAATAAAGCTGAGCTGTAACCGAGCTTTAACCGGTCAGCCATTTCAAATTTTTTGGTGCAGTGAGACAGACTCGAGGAAATTACACACTCTCCCAACATATCAACAATATTATCAATTGTGGGATTTTTCCCTAGCAGTCTAGTGGTTAAGAGAAGAGTGAAGATACCAAGAATCGACTCAGTGGAAAAGACCCTGATGCTGGGAAAGATTGAAGGCAAAAGGAGAAGGGGATGACAGAGGATGAGATGGTTGGATGGTATCACCGACTCGACAGACAGGAGTCTGAGCAAACTCTGGGAGACAGAGGACAGAGGAGCTTGGCATGCTGCAGTCCATGGGGTTGCAAAGAGTCAGACATGACTTAGCAAGTGAACAACAACTAGTGATTAAGACCCTGCACTTCCGATACAGGGAGCACAGGTTCGGTCCCTGTTCAGGGTACCAAGATTCCACATGCCATGCGGAGAAGTCAAATGAATGAAAACACACACACACACATATATATATACTGTCAATCATAAGGACATAGCTTACAATTCTAAGCTCTTGCAGCCATCACTACAGTGTTTTTCTAAGGTCTGCATACAACTGGCAGGGTTCAGCATTTGCTTACCATCATTCACTTCACTGGATTAATGGTTCTTAAGAATGCATCAGACCCCCCGGGGGGCTTGTTAAAACACACTGCTGGGCCTCGCCTCCTGGCTTCCTGGTTCAGTAAGCCTGGGGTGGGGCCCACACATCTGCACTTCCAACAAGCTCCCAGTGTTGCTGATGCTACTGGTCCAAGGACCACACTTTGAGAACCGCTGCACAGGCATTTACCTCACTAAGCCAAGCACTAGGAATACAAAGATCCACAGAAACTGGGGAGGGAAAGACAAGCAGAAGAGGACTGCACCAGAGCCGGGCAACAACCAGGAAGCCAGCCCGAAGGAAGCCTCTGGCTTTGCCTGGAAGTCAGAAAGGGTTTTCAAGAGAAGGTAATACTTCAGTCAAACCTTGTAACGTTCACGAACCATACAGACTTACTCATTCCAAGAAGCAGGGAAACACACATTGAGCCTGGAGGCAAAGAAGTGTCCTTCCAGAAAAGACAGATAATTTGAATGCAAGAAATGTAGGATGTGAGGAAGAAAGGGGCCAGAAAGTGAGCACAAAGAGGGAATGCGAGATTATGAAGGGCATCCTACGCCAGTCTGAGATAGTTAGACGTTATCCTGAGGAGTCCCTGGTAGTATTTAGGCATTTTAGAAAGACTGCTATCGCAAAAGTGTGGAAGGGTGACTGAAAGGTAAGTTTGAGAGTAAGGAGACTAGATACAGTAACCCCCCTACATACAGACCTCCAAGTTGCAAACTTTCAAAACTGTGAGTGTGCCTTCCATCAACATCAGGCATGAGTGAAACTGCAGCCTGCTTGCTCTGTCTCCCGTCACTAACATCCTTCAGCTCTACCTCCCACCTCCCACCTCCTTTCCCTCCTCCAGCCAGTAACTCTTGCTGCCTCCTCACTCAGTGCCAGACCCTGCACTGCACCACTGTGCAGGGGACAAGGATTAGTCGCTCAGTCGTGTCCAACTCTGTGCGACCCCATGGACCGTAGCCCACCAGGCTCCTCTGTCCATGGGACTTTTCCAGGCAAGAATACTGGAGTGGGCTGCTGTTCCCTTCTCCAGGGCATCTTCCCAACCCAGGGATTGAACCTGGGTCTCCTGCACTGCAGGCAAGGAACTGTACTGTAAGATTAAACGTTTTGAAGAAGGAATTCACAGGGCCTGAACTCCATCTTAGGCCTGTTCATGCTGATCATGCTCGGCCGCCTTTCCAGTGGACTCTGAACTCTGTGTTAGTGCCTATGAAAACAACTGAAGGATAAGACCCCCTCAAGACAGGGGAACCTTGAAAGATCGTATCTAGGTGACTCATCGCCTAAGAGAAGACATACACTAATCACCCCTTCCTCCAGACAGGCCATAAATTTTTCCGTATCTATCGGAGTGTAACCTCGGGCTTACTGATTATTGCCTAATTATTTGACTGTTTGAGCACTAGAGCACACAGCACGTGAATGATGCGGTTATTGGGATTGTATTTTCCTTGGTTTATGTAAGTCTCAAGGAATTTGGGGTGGTGGGTTCAGACACATACACATGGGGTATAAAAGATTTTCACAAATGCTGGTCGGGATCTTTGGCTAAGAGGAGACTCTGCCTTGGGCCCGCCGGTGTAATAAACTGCACTCCACTATCTGCATTGTCCTTCTGAGTGACTTTGTTTCCCGCAACGCGTGGCTACAACAGTTTTCTTTATTTTTTGTGTTTATTTTTTCCATACATATAATTTGTATGAAAAGTATTATAAACCTGTTACAGCGCAGTACTCTCTAGACAGTTTTGTTAGTGGGGTACCTAGGCTAACACTGTTGGACTTAGGAACAAACTGAACTTGTAAGCGAGCTCTCAGCACAGAGCTTGTTCATACGTAGGGGACTTACCATCCTGGACTCTTAGTGGAATGCCAGCGAGAGGCGGGCGGGGGCGGGGCAGCTGGACCCAGGGCTGCGCGGGCTGGGAGGCGGCAGAGAGGGACGCAGACGGCGGGCAGAGAAGCCCTGGCCCCCCTCTGCTGTTCTCCCACCTGCCTTCGGTGGTCGGCCCGACAGCTTCCTGGAAGGTCCCCAACCCACCCAGCGTTTGTGTTTCGCAGGGTTCCTTCTTCAGAGCCCACTTCTCCTCACTCTACACACAAGTCCAAGAGGGTCTCCACACAAGCCTTCACAACCACCTGTAATCTAGAGACTCTCAGATTCCCTTCCAGTCTCAGCTGCGCAGCTACTTAACTGTTCATCCCCATTTAGAGGTCCCATGAATAACTCCCAGGGCAAGATGCATAAAAGCGGTATTGTTATCTTGCCACCTAATTATTCAAGTAACATTCCAACCTCGAGGCTTTGATCCACTGTTCCCTCCCATTTAGAACATACTCCCTTCAGAAATTTATGTTAAGTTTGTTACCTAAGTTTCGTCCCAATCTCCCTAAAATATCATGTCCTCAGGTAAACTGTTCCTAACCACTGTATTTAAACTCACAACCTGAGAGGGGGAAAAAAAAATCACAACCTCCCAACACTCCTCCTGTGTTTTATTTTTCTCCCCTGAACTTACTAACATAATACAGGTTTGTGGGGTTTTTTTTTTGCTTAGTCACTATCACCCAAAGCTCCAGAGGACCAGGCGTTTTTGTGTGCTGATGACTGCCACATCCCTGGTGCTTTCTCACTCATCACAATGGAAGGTATACTCCTAAGCCGCCTACAAAGCAGCCACTGATAAACAGTCACAAACAAGAAACAATGTGGCAAAACAGTAATACAACTTTCACAAACCCCTGAATGAAAGATACAGATTTTGTCCCCTTAACCACAGGGGACTGTTTTTAAACTTTATTATGTATTCAAACTGAAAGTCGCTCAGTCGTATCTGACTCTGTTGCGACCCCACGGACTATACAGTCCATGGAATTCTCCAGGCCGGAATATTGGAGCGGATAGCTCTCCCCTTCTTCAGAGGATCTTGCCAACCCAGGGGTCAAACCTCAGTCTCCCACACTGCAGGCAGATTCCTCACCAGCTGAGCCACCAGGGAAGCCCACGTATTTATTGTATATTAATGGCTTTGAAATGCAAAAGCCTCAGAAATTAGGATAAAAAAGGGATGAAATTTCAAGTTCATCAACATGTTTCTATGTAAGAAAAATTAAGATTATCATTTACCTTTGTTCACCCACATTCTGAGCAGTCAGAACCATCAGTAACTTCTGCTTCCGTCTCTATGGAAGCAGCAGCGGCAGCAAACACCGATGGCCGACTGCACGCACCTTGGTCAGTTCAGTCACTCAGTCGTGTCCAACTCTTTGCGACCACATGGACCGCAGCACGCCAGGCCTCCCTGTCCATCACCAACTCCCAGAGTCTACCCAAACTCATGTCCATCGAGTCAGTGATGCCATCCAACCATCTCATCCTGTCGTCCCCTTCTCCTCCTGCCTTCAATCTTTCCCAGCATCAGGGTCTTTTCGCATCAGGTGGCCAAAGGACTGGAGTTTCAGCTTCAGTGTCAGTCCTTCCAATGAATATTCAGGACTGATTTCCTTAAGGACGGACTGGTTGGATCTCCTTGCAGTCCAAGGAGCTCTCAAGAGTCTTCTCCAACACACAGCTCAACAGCATCAACTCTTCGGCGCTCCACTCGCTCTATGGTCCATCTCTCACATCCATCATATGCATTTAACCAACAGTCTAATCCCAACACAACCACCTCTCGGGGCATGATGATTACCTCTCATCTGAGGATACTAGGGTTCAGAACCATTAAATGTCTTATCCAAAGTCTCAAATAGTTAGGAAATGACAAGGTCAGGATCTGAAGTGATAAAAAAATTGAACTCCAAAACACCCTCTTTCCTTGGGACTTCCCTGGTGGTCTAGTGGCTAAGACTCTGCGCTCCCAATACAGGGGACCTGGGTTCCACCCTTGGTTGGGAACTAGACTAGATCCCACATTCTCCAACTAAGAGTTCACATGCCATAACTAAAGATTCCAAGCGTCACAACTAAGACCCAGGGCAGTCAAACAGATATTTTTTAAGTGTCCACTTTCCAATACACTACACACACACACAAACTAAATCTTCAGAAAACAATTAAACATACTGCTTATTATTTCTGTCTTATGACAAAACACTAAGGTATTCCTGCTTCCAGGGGCCATTTATTTTCAGAAGAAATGCAATTTAACACATTCCTCTCTCTCAACTGCCTTTGAGTGATGGGTGGTCGTGTTCCCACTCTCCTGATTCAACGTCTAAGGACCAGGGATGACGTTTGTTTTACTATACTGGTAATTTCTTCTCTCCTGGGATTTTAAACCTTGGGGATCCATTTT
Source organism: Neotragus pygmaeus (assembly GCA_006410875.1). NCBI lineage: Eukaryota > Metazoa > Chordata > Mammalia > Artiodactyla > Bovidae > Neotragus > Neotragus pygmaeus. Next base: position 164,683 of record SJYV01038288.1, read on the forward strand.
AAGAAAAATTTTACAACATTAAATTTGAAAAAGAGTGTACTGTCAAATAAACATAATATGGTAAATATGGTAGAGATTTCCCCACCACCATCCCACCCTGGATTCTGAAATTTCTCATTTCTGGTAACAAATTACAAGTGCTCACAATGAGGATAAAGAATATTAAATAAACACACACAGGCTATAAAGAACTCTAATGACATCCTGTCTACTTACATGAGGGAGCAGGCCAGGCCACAGCCATAAACACTGTGGGGCATAGTGACAGCCGTCCAAGGCTCGCCAGAGGAGGCAAGTCAACCTTCTCAAAGTGCGACTCCTGGGACTTCCCTGGCGGTGCGGTGGTGAAGACTCCACCTGCCCACGCGGGGGCACGAGAACCGAGCCTGCAGGCCACAAATGCCGAAGCCCACCCAGAGCCCAGGCTCCGCAACAAGAACCCCCACCATCACGGGCCCCTCCACCGGAGAACAGCGCCCACCCGCTGTCACCAAGAAAGCCCTCTCACCGCGACGAAGGCCCAGGACAGCAAAAATGACCTTGATAAACGGGAATATTCTAAATCTAAAAGAGAAGATTCTCAAGATGTCTGAAGATGCACTTTGCTTGCTGAAAGAAAATCTTTACGGGAACAAAATTTCTCCCCTCATCAACACTGATGACATTTGGAAGTTCAACAGTTGGCTGAAAAAGTAAACATTGATATTCCATACATTTTAAAATAAATCTTAAGCTTCAATTATAAGGACCATTTTCTGCTGCTGTCCCTTTTGGTTTTAAAAAACACCACCACCACCTAAATGAACTCTGATATGATTTGTCTGGATGACCAACGTGGACAACTGAACAGATTTCCTAAAAAGGCAATAAAGGCACATGGAAACAAAGCCTCATCTGTTCCCTAGAATTTCCAGAAAGCTCAACTGGGGCATCAGCAAAGATCCAGTCTTGTTCTAGGGTTATACCCATTTTCCAATCACATCCCACGTTAGACTGCTTTTTCTCTCTCAACCCACAGCCACCTCTCAGCTCTCTCCTCTCACTATATAAACCTACCACTCCAAAGTGAACATTCACCAAGTTCATACCACACTCTAATCCATTCCACATCCTACAGCTGAGTAATCATCCCAAAACAATCACGCCACTCACTCTCTTAAGACCCTGAAAGGGATTCTAGTTAATAGTATTTAGAGAGAAATAAGCCAATATGGGCGATTTACTCTGAAATGAATTTTTTCTTCATGGTTGCATGGTTATATGATAAGGCCAAAAGAATCTGGTTTGGGTACATGAGTACTAACTGTAAAATGCCTTCAACTTTCCTGTTATGTTTGGAATTCTCATTAAGATGTCAGGAAAAAATCCCTCAGGGTCTTCCTGCTATCCTCACAGTACAGAGCCAACAGTCAAGGTCACCGTCCCTTACAAAGCCCCCTGCCCTTTCCTGCCTCTCTCTCATCATGCCCCACCACCCGCACGTGAGGCTCAGCCACTCATAGCTTCTTCCAGAGCAGCAGAGAGGCCTTGCTCTCACAACTCTAAAGCTTCACACGCGCTGTCAAGCTTCTTTCCAGAACTTCCCTGCACCACACCTGGAGAACCCTACCTTATCTCTCTGGTCTCAGCTTAGAATCCTCTAGACTCCCGCCTCCAGAAGTCGGGTTGCCAGCCCCCTGTCCTCCAGCAACACATGCCCACGTCACCGCAGTGCATCGGCCTACCTGTGTGCTTCAGTGCGTCACGTCTGCCCCATTCTTCCGACATCCTCTGAGCAAATTCTCCCAACAGCAGCAAGGTATGTATGAAGTCCTTGCATTTACGATGCTTACAGGAAAGAAATTACCCCATTCTTACCAGGCACTGTCCTTGCTGGCTCATCGAAACCAGGACTTCCCTGGTGGCACAGTAGATAAAAATTCGCCTGCTACTTTAGGCGACCCAAGTTCGATCGCTGGGCCAGAAAGACTCCAGATGCTGCAGAGTAACTAAGCCCGTGCTCCACAACCCCTGCGCCACACTCCAGAGCCTGCAAGCTGGTACTGTTGAGCCTGTGTCGCAACTACTGAACCCACTGTGCCTAGAGACTGCGCTCCACAACCGGAGAAGCCAGTGCAATGAGAAGCCTGCACACAGCTCCGAGTGGACCCCACGTTCTGCACCCAGAGAGAGGCTGCACAGAGCAATGGAGATCCGGTAGCCGAAACGTACACACATGAGAAACACCAGGAGCCACGTCTCCGGCTCCTCAGCCTGCTGTAACAAAAAACCGCAGGCTGGGTGACTTTCAACAGAAGACTTTTAACAGTTCTGGAGGCTGGGAGTCCAGGGTCAAGATGCTGGCGTGTCTAGAAAGCCTGGCTTCCTGGGTCGGGAACAGTCTCCCCGCTGTGTCCCCTCACAGCAGGAAAGGCGAGACAGCTCTCTGGCATTTCTTTTGTAAGGATGCCAGTCCCATTCGCCAGGGCTCCACCTTCATAAGCTAATCATCTGCCAAAGACCCCCAGCCCCTAATGCCATCACACTGGGGTGAGAATCTCAACGAGAATTTAGGGGGACACACTCACTCCACAGCATCGGTCCTGGTCACAGAAGATGCTTTACCACCGTCATCCTTTTTCGGTTGTGCTGCCCCTGGCCTGCTACACACGGGCTCTCCCTAGCTGTGCAGAGCAGGGGCTGCCCTCCAGCGGCGGGAGACGGGCTGCTTGCTGCGGGGATGCTTCTGCTGAGGAGCACTGCTCTAGGCGCACAGGCTGCAGTGACTGCAGCATGTGGCCTCCGGAGCTCGCAACAACGTTCTTATCTTATAGCCACGTGGAGTCTCTATTTTCCTAACTATACCTCATCTGTCATCGCTCATCTTGAGTCTTTACCACAATCTACTACGATGATTTACTATTACCGACAAAACTCTCATCAGTAACAGATCATAAAAAAATACCTCGTTCACTAAACTTAGGAAAACTTTCCAGTCACTGTACAGAGCCATCAGTATTCAACTGCCTGGCTACAGCCAAGCTGAAGTAAGTTTGACGATACTAAGTCCATCATGAGCTTTCTCTCTTTATTCTATTATGCAATTAGAAGGATCAAAGTGTTAAAATTCAGGATGCCTATTGGAATTGATAAGACATTTAAAAATCATCTTTAATGGCCACGCAAGTCACTAACCTGCAAGTTATTTTTGGAAAACAAAACACAGAGCCTAAAAGAGTAAAATAAATGGAAAACTACAGACATACTTCATTGTATACAATTAGCATCTTTAAAGTGGCAAGCAGGACAACGGGGCCTGTGCGGCTTCAAACAATGCTGAAAGAACGCACCTTCCTGTCGTCTACAAACTGTAAGGAAGACTCATCTTCACTTCCTTGGCCTTCAACTGGCGGCGAAACAGACACACCAGCATTAAGTGTGCCAGCCAAATAGGTTATGATCTGTAAACACACACTTGTACGAGAGTTCCTGCTGAAACAGACTAAGATGAAAGTCCTTCTATAAGCACTCCTTAGTGATGATATTAAAATTATTCTCTAAATAGTTTATCTGAACTTGCATTTACACACTAGATTCTCTTAGGGGTCATATTTTAAAGGAGTTCTGAAAACAAACCAGGAAATTCCCTGGCAGGCCAGTGGTTAGGACTCCACGCTTTCACTGCCAGGCTCAATCCCTGGTCAGAGTACTAAAATCCCACAAGCCAAAGGGCATGGCAAAAAAAAAGAAAATCCCCCAAAACAAAACATAACTGGAGCTTCAGAGAAAAGATGGCAGAGGAGGAGGACATGAATTCATCTTCTCTTACAAGAACACCAAAATCACAACTAACAGCTGAAAAGCCATTGACGGAAAAAAAAAACCCGGCACCTACCTAAAAAGATAATTCTACATCCAAACACACAGTGGCAGCCACAGTGACACGGTAGGAAGGGACACCATCATAATAACATCAGATCATATACCCGCCAGGTGGGCAGCCCACAAAACAGAAAATAATTATAACCTGAGGTTCTCCCACAGGAGGGGAAGTTCTGAGCCCCATGTCTGGCTCACCAGCCTGGGGATCTGAAAATGGAAGGAGAAGCCACCAGCGGGTCTGGCTTTGAAGGCCAGCAGATGCTGACGGCTGCAACTTCAGAGGACTGAAGNCATGTGGCACAACTACTGAGCCTGTGCTCTGGAGCCCAGGAGCTGCAACTACGGAGCCCTCAGCCCTGAGCTCCTGCAGCCCATGCACCCTAGAGCCTGTGCTCTGCAACATGAGACGCCTGCACGCCACAACTAGAGTAGCTCCCACTCACAGCTACTAGAGAAAAGCCCAAGCAGCGACAAAGACCCAGCACAGCCAAAAGTAAAGAAATATACTTCAAAAAGCAACTTCAAGGTAACCACAAACCAAAAATCTACAATAGATAAACTCACACAAAAGAAAAACAAAGCCAAACACAATGCCAGAGTTAGTCATCAAATCACAGGAGAACAAAAGAGGACGGAAAGAAAAAAAACCTACAAAAAAACTCAAAAGAATTAAGAAAATGGCAATAGAAACTGACATATCAATAATAATTAGCTTAACTGGGAATGGATTAAGACCAATGAAAAGACAGACTGGCTAAATGAATACAAAAACATAAATACAAAAACAAATAAGACTTGTATATATGCTGCTACAAGAGACCCACTTCAGATTTAGGGACACATACAAAATCAAAGTGAGGAGATGGAAAAGGTATTCCATGCAAATAGAAATCAACAGAAAACTAGAGAAGCGATATTCATATCAGACAAACAGGCTTTAAAATAAAGACTGCTACAAAAGACACAGAAGAACACTACATAATGATCAAGGGGTCAATCCAAGAAGACACAACAATTGTAAATACATATGCATTAAACATAGGATCACATCAATACAAGGCAAATACTAGCAGCCATTAAGGAGAAACCGACAGGAAGACAGCAACAGCAGGGGACTCTAACACCCCACTTTCATCAAGGGACACACCCTCCAGACAGAAAACCAGTAAGGAAACACAGACCTTAAGTGACATATCAGATCAAACGGACTTAATACTCACAGAGCGTCTCATCCAAAACCAGCAGACACCCATTCTTCCAAAGGCACGTGGAATATTCTCCAGAACTGATCACATGCCGAGCCACAAAGCAAGCCTCAGTGAATTCAAGAAAACTGAAATCGTATCAAGCATCTTTCCTGGTCATAATGCTATGAGACCAGAAATCAACTACAAGAAAAAAAGACTACAAAAAACACAAACATGGAGAGGCTAAATAATATGCTACTAAACCACCAATGGATCTCTGAAGGAATCAAAAAGGAAATCAAAAAATACCCAGAGTAAAATGAAAGCAAAAGCACGAATATCCAAAAACCTAAGAGATAGAGCAAAACCAGTTCTGAGAGGGAAGCTTGTAGCAATACAGTCTTACCTCAAGAAATAAGAAAAAAAATCTCAAAAGCTTTTACATACATATATACATAAATATATGTACCACACATTTGAGAAAGCTTATGGATTTTTGTCTAACTACAAAGTCTATGAGATTCTGGTTTCCCTCGTCTGACTCAGTATGACTAGAATGCTCGGTTTCTAATTAGAAAAGCAGGTGTGCAGCGAGCAGCAGAGAGAAGCTCCCTGTGCAGCGCAGAGAGCTGCAGTCAGCATCTTGCAATGACCTGTGATGGAAGACGATTTCAAAAATATATGCATGTATGTATAGCTGAATCACCTGCTGTGCACCTGAAACCCCGTAAGTCAGCTCCATGTCAATAAAATACACATATTAAGCTTAAAAATTTTTTTAAGAAATAATAAAAATCTCAAACAACCTAACCCTTATACCTAAAGCAACTAGAGAAAGAAGAACAAACAAAACCCAAACTTAGTGGAAAGAAGGAAATCATAAAGATCAGAGCAGAGGTAAATGAAACAGAGACCAAGGCCACCGGCACTAAACGCTGCTTCCCTGGAAAGACAGGCACAATGGATAACCTTTCTCCCGACTCGCCAAGAGAAAAAGGAGGAGGCCAATCAGTGAAGTCAGAGAGGAGGAGACACAGCAGACACCACAGAAGTACCAAGGCTTGGGACCTCCCTGGTGGTCCAGCGGTGCGGAATCTACCTCGCAATGCAGGGCACATGGGTTCCGTCCATGGCTGGATAACTGAGATCCCACAGAGAAAATAAGCCTGCCTGTCACAACCACTGTGCCTGTGCGCCACAACTAGAGCATTCATGTGCTGCAGTGAAAGGTCTCAAGTGACACAACCACGGCCCGGCGCAGAAAGTGAGTAAAAACATTTAAAAAAGAAAATACAATACAAAGGATCATAAAAGCAACAGGTACAAGCAACTACATGCCATTAAAATGAACAACCTAGAAGTGGACAAATTCTTAGAAAGGTACAATTTCCCAAGCTTGAACCAGGAAGAAACTGAAAATATGAACAAACAAATCACAAGTACTGAAAGGTGAAACTTGAGATTTAAAAAGGCCCAACAAATCAAAGTCCAGGATCAGATGGTTTCATAGGTAAATTCTATCAAGCATTTAAAGAAGAGATAACACCTCTCCTAAAACTCTTTCAAAAAACTGCAAAGGAAGGAACTCTCCCAAATTCATTCTAGGAGGCCACCATTACCGTGATACTAAAACCCAACAAAGATAACACAAAGGAAAGAAAATTACTGGCCAGTATCACTGATGAACACAGATGCAAAATTCCTCAACAAAATACTAGCAAACTAAATCAAACAATACATTTAAAAAAATCATACACCATAGTCAAGTGGGATATATCCACACACATATAAAAAAAAAAACCATACACCAGTGAAGTGGGATATAAGCCAGGGATGAAAGGATCTTTCAGTATCTGCAAATCAGTGTGATACACCATACCATATCATTAAACTGAATAAAAACCATATGATCACCTCAATAGATGCAAAAAAGCTTCTGACAAAATTCAACACTCACTTATGATTAAAAACAAAAACACAACTCCAGAAAGCAGGCATAGAGGTACTATACCTCAGCATAATAAAAGCCATCTACAACAAACCTACAGCTAACATGATACTCAATGGTGAAAAGTTGAAAGCACTTCCTTTAAGATCAGGAATAAGACAACGATGTCCACTCTCTCCAATTCTATTCGACATAATTTTGGAAGTCCCAGCCACGGCAATCAGACAACAAATGAAAGGAATCTGAATTGGGAAAGCGGTAGTAAAACTGTCACTGTTGGCAGATTAGAGTATACACAGAAAATCCTAAAGATACTGCCAGAGACCTACTGGTGCTAGCCAAGGAATTCAGCAAAGCTGCAGGATACAAAATCAATGCACGGAAATCTCGTGCATTCCTACACACTAACAGTGAAAGATCAGAGAGAGGAATTAAGGAAACTATCCCATTTACCACTGCAACAGGAAAGAACAGAACAGCTAGGAGTAAACCTGCCTGGGGGCAGGAGAGCTGCACCCAGAAAACTAGGGTAGAGACGACAGAAATCGAGGACACCACCAACAGATGGGGCTGCATCACGTCCCTGGATTGAAAGAATCAATACGGTGACTACGTCTGTACTACCCAAAAAGTGAAAGTGTGAGTCGCTCAGCCGTGTCTGACTCTTTGCAACCCCATGTACTATAGTCCACCAGGCTCCTCTGTCCATGGAACTCTCCAGGCAAGAATACTGAACTGAGTAGCCCTCCCCTTCTCCAGGGGATCTTCCCAACCCAGGGATCGAACTCGGGTCCCCCACACTCTAGGCAGATTCTTCACCACTGAGCCACCAGGAAAGCCCAAGGCAACCTACAAACTCAGTGCAATCCTATGATATTACCGATGGTACTCTTCACGGAATCAGAACAAGAGTATTTTAAATTTGTATAAAAATACAAAAGACCTCAAATAGCCAAAGCAATCCTGAGAAAGAAAGAAAAAGCTGGAGGAATCAGGCTCCCTGACTTCAGACTAAACTACAAAGCTTCAGTAATCAAAACAGCATGCTCTGACACAAAACCAGAAATACAGATTGATGGACCCAGAAATAAACCCATGCACCTGCAGTCATGTAATCTATGACAAGGGAGGCAAGAATACACAATGGAGAAAACACAGTCTCTTCAATAAGTGGTGCTGGGAATACTGGACAGCCACATGTAAAAGAATGAAATTAGAACACTCCCTAATACCATACACAAAAATAAACTCAAAATGGATGAAAGACCTAAATATAAGGTCAGACACTATAAAACTCTGAAAAGAAAATATGGGCAGAACACTCTTTGACAAACTCCAACAAGATCTTTTTCAACCCACCTACTAGAGTAATGAAAATAAAAGCAAAAATAAACAAGTGGGACCCAATTAAAAGCAGCTACATAGCAAAGCAAACCATAAACAAGATGAAAAGACAACTCTCAGAATGGCAGAAAATATTTACAGACCAAGCACCTGGCAAAAGACTAATCTCCAAATACACAAACAGCTCAGAACTTCCCTGGTGGCCCAGTGGTTAAGACTCCACATCACCAATGCAGGGGACCCAGGTTCAATTCCTGGTCAGGGAACTAGATTCCATGTGTCATAACTAAAGATCCCAAATGCTCCAGTGAAGATCAAAGAGCCCATTAAGATCCAGGGCAGCCAAATAAACAAACACATGTTAATATATATACACATATATACGTATTTGTATGTATACATATACGTATGTATACACACACACAAGACAAACAGCTAATCCAGACCAAAAAAACACAAAACTCAACCAAAAAATGGGCAGAATACCTAAACAGACATTTCTCCAAAAAAGACATACAGATGGCCAAACACATGAAAAGATGCTCAACATCACTATTAGAGAAATTCAAATCAAAACTACAATGAGGTAACACCTCACACCAGTCAAAATGGCCATCATCAAAACAATCTATAAACAGTAAATGATGGAGGGACTTCCCTGGCGGTCCAGTGGTTAAGAAGCTGCCGGCCACTGCAGGAGACAGATCTGATCCCTGGTCAGGGAACTAAGATCCCAGGTGCTACAGGGCAACGGAGCCTGTGCGCCATCACTAGCACGCCCACGCCCCAGAACCCGCATGCCACAGCTACTGAAGCCCACACCCCACAGAGCCCACGCTCTGCAACAGGAGGAGCCACCAGGACGCGGAGCCCGCACAGTGCAGCTACAGAGGCGCCCCCCCGCCGGCCACAAACAGAGAAAGCCGCTGGGCAGCAATGAAGACCCGGAAGAGTCAAAATAAATACACTACTACTTTTAAAATTAAAAACGAAATAAATGCTAGAGCGAGTGTGGAGTAAAGGAACTCTCTTACACTGCTGGTAGGAAAGTGTACAGATAACAGCCAGTAGGAAGAACAGTGACATTCCTTAAAACACTAAAAACATTAACTACTCCATGATCCAATAATCTCATTCCTGAGCATATACCTGGAGAAAACCATAACTCAAAAAGAAACATGCTCTCCAATGCTCACTACAGCTCAATTTACAAGAGCCAGGATATGGAAGCAACCTACATATTCATCAATGGAGAAATGGATAAGAAGACATGGTACATACATACAATGGAATATTACTCAGCTATAAAAAGAAATGAAATTGTGCCATTCGCAGAGACATGGATGGACCTAGAGACTCTCAACTGAGTGAAGTCAGAAAAATAAATATCATATTAACACATATGTGGAACCCAGAAGAGCGGTACAGATGCATCTATCTGCAAAGCAGAAATAGAGACAGAGAGAACACACACATGGACAGTAAGGCGGAAGCAAGGGCGGGATGAATGGGAACCTGGGACGGACACACACACTGCTGTGTGCTGACAGGGAACTAATGAGAAATCCACGGTACAGCGGAGGGAACTCTGCTCACTGCTGTGTGGCGACCTAAAGGAGAAGGGAACCAACAGTACATACAGACAGCTGTGTGTGGACAGCTGGCTCCTTTTCCTGTACAGCAGAAATTACCACCTGACCTGCCTCCTGAGAAACCTGTGTGCCGGTCAGGAAGCAACAGTTAGAACTGGACATGGGACAACAGACTGGCTCCAAATCAGGAGAGGAGCACATCAAGGCTGTATATTGTCACCCTGCTTATTTAACTTCTATGCAGAGTACATCATGAGAAGTGCTGGGCTGGAGGAAGCACAAGCTGGAATCAAGACTGCGGGGAGAAATATCAATAACCTCAGATATGCAGATGACACCACCCTTATGGCAGAAAGCGAAGAATTAAAGAGCCTTTTGATGAAAGTGTAAGAGAAGAGTGAAAAAGTTGGCTTAAAGCACAACTTTCAGAAAATGAAGATCATGGCATCCAGTCCCATCACTTCATGGCAGATAGATGGGGAAACAGTGGCTAACTTTATTTTTCTGGGCTCCAAAATCACTGCAGAGGGTGATTGCAGCCATGAAATTAAAAGATACTTACTCCCTGAAAGGAAAGCTATGACCAAGCTAGACAGCATATTAAAAAGCAAAGACATTACTTTGTCAGCAAAGGTCCGTCTAGTCAAGGCTATGGTTTTTCCAGTCGTCATGTATGGATGTGAGAGTTGGACTATAAAGAAAGTTGAGTGCTAAAGAATTGAAGCTTTTGAACTGTGTTGTTGGAGAAGACTCTTGAGAGTCCCTTGGACAGCAAGGAGATCCAACCAGTCCATTCTGAAGGAAATCAGCCCTAAATATTCACTGGAAGGACTAATGCTGAAGCTGAAACTCCAATATTTTGGCAGCCGGATGTGAAGAACTGACTCGCTGGAAAAGACCCTGATGCTGGGCCAGACTGAAGGTGGGAGGGGAAGGGGACGACAGAGGGTGAGATGGTTGGATGGCAGCACCGACTCAATGGACATGAGTTTGAGTAAACTATGGGAGTTGGTGATGGACAGGGAGAGCCGACATGCTGCAGACCATGGTGTCGCAGAGTCGGACACAACTGAGCGACTGAAGGGAACATTTGTTTAGATCAAACTATATCATAATAAAGTTATTTTCACATCCTCATCCAGGCACTGGGCAAGGTTTTCTGTAAGGGACTAGACAGCAATACTTTAGTTTTTGCAGGTCACATAAGGTCTGTCACATATTTATCTTTGGGTTCCACCTCCCCAACTCTTCAAAAATGTAAAAAACAAACACCGTTCTTAGCTTGCTAGCCAGAGAACAAGAGTCTATAGGTCAAATCCTGTCCTAGTGGACGGACCAAAAGGAGGAATTTGTTAATCCAATTACAGTGTAATTCTCCACAGCAAATAAGCCTGTATTTCAAATTATTCATCTGAACCTATTCAAGCAGATCACTCTCTGGGAGCCAAGCACAGGATCCAAGCACGTAAGAGAACGCCAGCTTTACCATAAACCACCAATGGTCATCAGTTCCCACTCGAAGCTCAAATCTGAACACCAAACTAGGGAAAAGACTCCACATAAAGTAACCAAAACACCATCAACATAAACACGTGCTCATGATGTTGCTTTATCACAACAGATCTCTAGTTTAACACCAGGATGTAATGCCCATAAACTTTTTAATCATTTGATGAATGAATTAAAAACATAAAAATTTAGAAGATGGGACTTCTAGTAACTGTAACCTTGTCCCTATTAGTTGTGTGAACCAGGACAAGTCAGATAATTTCCATTTGCTCCCTTGTCTTCTAAATGGAGGCAGTGAAGTGAAGTTGCTCAGTCGTGTCCGACTCTTTGCGATCCCATGGACTGTAGCCTACCAGGCTCTTTCATCCACAGAATTTTCCAGGCAAGAGTACTGGAGTGAGTTGCCATTTCCTTCTCCAGAGTATCTTCCCAATGCAGGGATCAAACTCAGATCTTCCGCACTGCAGGCAGATGCTTTACCGTCTGAGCTACCAGAGAAGCCCCTAAATGGAGGTAGAGTGGAGTATAAAACCAGACAATCTCCAATCTTTAAAGTGATGGATTTGAAGTTCTAGGACTGTCAGAATCCATACCTTCTTGATCAGTGATATGATGCACTGAGGTTTTTCTTAGACATTGGTGTTTTAAAAAGAAAACAAAAACATGAATCGTGAAAATGAGCGGCTGAAACACTGTACTGGGTTAGGAACAACTTGAACACTTTCCATGTATGCCTATGTTTGAAGCGTTTACAAACAGTATCTCACATAATCCTTACAATAATCCTCAAAGGTAAACAGTATAATCTGAAAGATTAAGCAACTTGCTGAGGAAGGGTCAGGATTTAAATCCAGCAATGCTCCTCCACTCTATTATCTCTGTCATTGTTAGGCAGCAGGTTCTAGCATTCTCCCCTCAGCTCAAGACAGACAGGAATGAGAAAGGGAAGTGTGAGCGGTGCTCTGCCTCCGTCTCCTCCCAGCTTCCTCTCCTGCTGCCGGGTAAGGCTGAAGCACGGCACACTCCCTGCTGGGCACAGGTTGTGTCTCTGATGCCTGCTTTTTGTAGAGAGCTTTGGTTCACACTTCCACATACCTCTGTTGGAAACTTTATGGTCCACAGCATCATGATACTAATCCTAACAGAGAATTCTAGCCTGCCATCTTCCTTCTTTATCCAAGTAAGACACCAACATTGTAAAATGAACACCTCTGATTAGGCTTTGCATGATGTAAAATGAATTACTGGGCTTCCCTGGTGGTCTAGTGGTTAAAAACCCGTCTGCCAACGCAGGGAGCATGGGTTCAATCCCTGCTCCGGGAAGACTCCACACGCTGCGGGGCAACCAAGCCCACGCACCACGGCTACTAAACCTAGACCTGGCGCTCCACAGGAGAAGACCCCACACCGAGACGCCCGAGCACCCCAACGAGAAAGCCCACGCGCAGCACAGAGGCTCAGCACAGCCAAAAACACATTTTCATTAAAAATAAATAAAAAAAATAAATCATCCTATTTCATCTGAAAGCTCTGCTGACAAGAGCCACGTGCAGTCACCACCGGAGCTACTTGTGGGCGTGGACCTTCTGCAAGGCTTCCGTCAGTGACCTGGATGACCCTAGTAGGCTGAGGGGCTGGCCTGCTCTTCGTTCCGCCTCAGCCGGCAAGGGCAGGGAGAAGCCACTAACAGCCACAGGATCTGCAGCACTGCTTCAAGGCCACCTCCCCCAGGGTGTCAAGGAGTGCATGCGGTGGAAAGCCAACCCTGAACCCCAGCTCAGCCGTGTACCCTGGGGTTCAAAGCCCTCCTCTACAAGACAGGAACATGCTCCAGAGTAAAGCACCTAGCAGAAGACGCGAGTAACAGGCACAGCACACTCCATCAGGGGGGCCTAGCCCTACCTCTGAACATCATTCAGCCATCTACCTGACAGTAAAAGCAAAACTTTCCCTTTATCATTTCTCTCACTAGACCTGAACAGAACAACACTGATTTTAATGCAATAAACACTCCCCAAGGCCAATCAACGCTGATCCCAATGGTATTAACAGCTCCTAGGCTCCAGAGGGTCAAACTCAGCCTAATGCAACAGTTCTTAATGAACAAGCAGAGTATGTATTCTACAACTAAACTGCCTTTAAATTAATATGCCAGTTTTTAACCTGCCTCCCAGAGAGGCAAAGATGGACATGAACAGCCCCTGGGGCCGCCAGTGGTGTTGACAAACAAGTACTTTCACACACTGATGGCGGGACACGTAGAATACGACAACCTTCTGTGACTACTGTTTAATAATGTTCAAGAAGACTCTGAAGATATATACTTTCGACCTAGCAACTCAACCTGTGGGAATTTATCCCAAAGATAATACCTGGTAAGTGGAAAATGGGGTATAACAAGAATAATCTGTTTACGCATCAAGTATAATTTTATGACAGAACCATCTATTATTCAGTCACTAAAGGGGAAATCCATATCCATTACCATACCAAAAAAAAAAAAAAAACCACCTTCTAATACATAAAGAGAAAAAAATCTGATTTCAAAATATAAGGTATGAGCCTATTTTGTTTAAAAAACAAATATATACATAGAAAAAATGAAGAGACTGATTACCTCCAGGTGGTGAGATCATTTGTTATTTTCATTTTTCCAACCCATACGTATTTTTGCTCTCTGGCAAGAAACACGTATTACTTTTATCACTTAAAATAAGCAGAAGGTGTGCTACACATCACTTTAGTTCTTTGAATCCCAGGAAATGTGAAAGACTCTCTCCTGAAAGGCCAGGAGGCTGCACGCTGCCCACAAGCGGCGGGAGGGCCTCCGGGTGCGGGCCCCCACCCGAGCAGCTCGGGATTCTCATCAGGCCCTCGGCTACAGCCACAGGCCCGCCGGCCTGCAGTGCCCCCTCCCCACCCTACTCGCCAAAGTTTCCTCAGCCACCACCTTTCCCACAAAAATCTCACGTAGTCTGTTCAGCAATTACTTCAGGCTGACAGAGCTGACTTTTTACCATACACCGTTGAGTCCTTCCCCACTGGAGGCCACAAGCTCCTGGAGGGCAGGGACCAAGTCCCAGCGAGCCTGGCTTTCTCCAGACGACCCAGCAGAGCATTCTGTGCACAGCACGCTCTAACAAGTGCTTGATGAACAATGAATAAAGAGGTTACCTGTGAGGTTTTTCTAATAGCCACTGCCCTCACTTTACAAACAAAATAAGGGCCCAAACGGTTAGTCCACGGTCACTTTTCTTTCTGGCCTCACCACAAAGCCTGTTGGATACAGCTCCCCAGCTAGGGACCGAACCCACGCCCCCCCGCACTGGAGCACAGTCTTACCCTCTGAACTACCAGGAAGCTCACTCAGTAGTGAGAGTCCCATGCTCAACCTGGCTCTTTCCTTCTTCCTAACTCAAGGCTCCTGTTCGCATTTTCAAAGGGTTTTTGCTGACCTTCCTTCATGTGAACTCCACACCAACTGAATTACCACTCTTATCACCTGACATCTGTACTTCTCCCAGCTCTGCGTTNGCTCAACCTGGCTCTTTCCTTCTTCCTAACTCAAGGCTCCTGTTCGCATTTTCAAAGGGTTTTTGCTGACCTTCCTTCATGTGAACTCCACACCAACTGAATTACCACTCTTATCACCTGACATCTGTACTTCTCCCAGCTCTGCGTTCTGTTTTTGACAGTAGTTCAAGAAGGAAATAGATGAGCTTCTCTTGACAACTCTTAAACCTGTGTTCAGACTATACCTCTAGCTGGTGTAACAATGAACCTTTAAGCAAAAGATGGTCAACATTCATCCAACAGTTATTTACTGAGCACCCATCAGGGGCCAAATATTATTTGGTTAACCAGAAAGCTCTATTAACAGGCTCCTGGCGTTATTGATGAAACTGACGCCCCTAACATTCTAAAAAGAGGGGCTACAAACTTCTGCCCAAAGGCCGCATCTGGTCTGCTGCCTCTTTCTGTAAATAAAATTTTACTGAATACTGCCACCCCCACCCACGAGTGTATTCTCTATGGCTGTCTGGGGGCTACAAGGGCAGAGCTGCATAGTTACAAGAGAGACCACATGCCTCTCAGAGCCTATTTACTGTGTGGCCTTGATAGGCTGCCGACCATCATAAAATACCAACATGCCACTGGACTCTCAAAACGCTTTATACTTGGTATATTTTATAGCAACAGTAACATATAATAGGCAATAGTTTTGTTAATCCTTCGAATATTACCAGCCCAACAGCATAGCTGTCATAGCACTATTCCTTATATCACATTCCTACAAGCAATCATGCCAGAAAAAACCACCCACCTGATAAAAATCTGTTTCTCACAAGTCATACAACTTTGGGGATCTTTAATCCTACTTTCTCTCAAACAGTTTCTCACTGAACAATTTCATTATTTTCAGAGTCGGCCCTTATACAGAAAACCACTCACTTCCTCGACAAGTTACTTCCCTGAAAAGATCTCTAGTCCACCGTGTATATTGAGGCCTACTACTTGCAATAAATCAAACATAAAAGAAATGAATTTTATTCCTGATAATGCTCAGTATTTTGTAAGACTTTTTTTTTTTGGCTGCACGCTATCCTGAACTAGTAATGCCTTCAGGGGTGAAAAAATGCAGACTCTATTTCTTCCCTGAGCAGAATCAAACCATCCACATATACAAAGAAATACTTTATTAGTGTAAACACAATTACATCATGTTTTCAAAACATTTCTTCAAAAATACACAATTCACAAGTTTTACAATTAGAAATAATTATAGAATATCAGAGGAGGTACGACTTCAGAGATCACTTAATTTACAGATGAGAAAGGTGAGGCTTACATGAGCCAACCAACTAGCTTTCATTAATTCACGATGGCCTCAGAACAGGAAGCGATACTAATGTCTCATCAGCCAGGCACCGTGCTGGTGTCCAAAGCTATGTATGTATCTTCAGACAATTAATTCAATTAATCTTTATCAATGAGATTTTTTGCAATGAGGCAGATTACATCAGGAGAACCAAAGAAAATTCCTTAATAACCGCTAAACATCTTTTACTTTTGGCTCTGGAGCCAGGCGGCACAATTTAGAATCCTGACATTGCCCCTTTCTGGCTATGTAACCTCAGGGCAATTCACCTAACAGCTCTTTCTTTCCTGATCTTTACAGGGATAATCTCAGTATGTAAACAATCCTACTGTTCCTGGTACACGTAAGTGCCTATAAATTTGTTGCTGTTGTTATTTTCCTTAGGTACTCTTCTCAAAATATGGTTAAGTAACCCAAGGTATAGAGAAAGTACCCTCAACAGCGGCTATTAAAATTCATATAACTACAATCACTGTAGTAAAGTTTGATTAAACAGTAAGGGTAAAGAGGAAAAAAGTTCTTAAAAGGACCATTTGTAAGTTAAATCCTACTAAAAACATACACACAAGAAGTTCTGCCTTTTAATATCGAGAACAAACAAGGTCACTCTCAAAATCTTTCAAGCAAAAATGACTGAATGCTAATGCCAGAGTGTTTCTGGGTTTTACAAGGGGTCAGATGTAAGTAAATGACTTGTTCAGCACAAACACCATGACAACAGAAACTACATCCTAGAATCCAACAAATATTTGGATTATACTTTAAAATAATTATTAGTATTTTCACTCAAAGATAGCCTTTTTAAAAAGTTAAGTGGTAGGAAGAGTAGGTGGCACTTTCTCCCTTGAAGGACTTTCTATCAAAAGTCCAAAATCGTCACCAAAATCAGAGGGTAGGGTCTTTACAGCTGTGTTGCCTTGGAAAACTCACTGAACAGCTCTCTAAAATTCAGTATCTTATCTACAAATCAGCATTAACATCTACAACCCAAATGTGGGGAAGCTGGGAGGAAGAGGGGCAGAGGAGGCAAACTAAGATTTGCATGTAAATGCTTTGAGATATGATCCAGCAATCTTGCTCCTGGGCCCGTATCAGAAAAAGACATAATTCAAAATGACACAGGCATCCCAGTGTTCACTGCAGCACTATTTACAATAACCAGGACATGGAAGCAACCTAGATGTCTATCAACAGAGGAATGGTTAAAGATGTCGTGCACATATACAATGCAGTATTAGTAAGTGAAGTCACTCAGTCGTGTCCGAGTCTGTGATCCCATGGACTATATACATATAGCTGTGAAAAGATGGGAATCGAAAAGCAAAGGAGAAAAGGAAAGATCTACTCATTTGAATGCAGAGTTCCAAAGAATAACAAGGAGAGATAAGAAAGCCTTCCTCAGCGATCAATGCAAAGAAATAGAGGAAAAGAACAGAATGGGAAAGACTAGAGATCTCTTCAAGAAAATCAGATACCAAGGGAACATTTCATGAAAAGGTGGGCTCAATAAAGGNAAACAGAAATAGATGTTTTTCTGGAATCCTTTTGCTTTTTCAATGATCTAGCAGACGTTGGCAATTTGATCTCTGGTTTCTTTGCCTTTTCTAAAACCAACTTAACATCTAGCTGAGCCACAAGGAAGCCCTTAATCATCTCTCAATTTCTTACAATACCTCATAAGTAAGTGTTAGTCACTCAGTTGTGTCCAGCTCTTTGCAACCCATGGACTATAGCCTACCAGGCTCCTTGGTCCACAGGATTTTCCAGGTAAGCGTACTGGAGTGGGTTTCCACTTCCTTCTCCAGGATATCTTCCCGACCCAGGGATCGAACCCAGGTCTCCAGCATTGTAGGCAGACACTTTACATCTGAGCCACCAAGGAAGCCCTTAATATAATGTAAATGCTGTGTAAATAGTTGTAAATACAATGTAACTGTTATATAAATAGTTGTAAATGCTATTTAAATAGTTGCCTGAACAAGACAAATTCAGGTTTTACTTTCTGGAACTTTCTGGAGCTTTTTTCCCAAATATTCTTTTTCTTGGCCACACCAATTGGCATATGGGATCCTAGTTCCCAGACTAGGCATCGAACAGGTAAAGAAGAAAGGGAAAGATATACCCATCTGAATGCAGAATTCCAAAGAATAGCAAGGAGAGAGAAGAAAGCCTTCCTCAGTGACCAATGCAAAGAAATAGAGAGAAACAATAGAATGGGAAAGACTAGAGAGCTCTTCAAGAAAATTAGAGATACCAAGGGAACATTTCATGCAAAGATGGGCTCTATAAACGACAGAAATGGTAGGGACCTAACAGAAGTAGAAGCTATTAAGAACAGGTGGCAAGAATACACAGGAGAACTGTACAAAAAGGATCTTCATGACCCAGATAATAACAATGGTGTGATTACTCACCTAGAGCCAGACATCCTGGAATGGGAAGTCAAGTGGGCCTTAGAAAGCATCACTACAAACAAAGCTAGTGGAGGTGATGGAATTCCAGTTAAGCATTTCAAATCCTGCAAGATGATGCTGTGAAAGTGCTGCACTCAATATGCCAGCAAATTTGGAAAACTCAGCAGTGGCCACAGGACTGGCAAAACTCAGTTTTCATTCCAATCCCAAAGAAAGGCAATGCCAAAGAATGNATAAAGCACAAGCTGGAATCAAGATTGCCAGGAGAATTATCAATAACCTCAGATATGCAGATGACACCACCCTTATGGCAGAAAGCAAAGAAGAACTAAAGAGCCTCTTAATGAAAGTGAAAGAAGAAAGTGAAAAAGCTGGTTTAAAACTAAACATTCAAAAAACTAAGATCATGGCATCCGGTCCCATCACTTTATGACAAATAGATGGGGAAACAGTGGAAACAGTGAGAGACTATTTTCTTGGGCTCCAAAATCACTGCAGATGGTGACTGAAGCCATGAAATTAAAAGATGCTTGATCTTTGAAAGAAAAAGTGTGACCAGTCTAGACAGCATATTAAAAAGCAGAGATATTACTTTGCCAATAAAGTTCATCTTGTCAAAGCTATGGTTTTTCCAGTAGTGATATATGAATGTGAGAGTTGGACTATAAAGAAAGCTGAGCATGGAAGAACTGATGTTATTGAATTGTGGTGTTGGAGAAGACTCTTGAGAGTCCCTTGGACTGCAAGGAGATCCAACCAGTCCATCCTAAAGGATATCAGTCCTGAGTGTTCATTGGAAAGACTGATGTTGAAGCTGAACCTCCAGTACAGCCACTTGATGCAAAGTGCTGAATTTGAAAAGACCCTGATGCTGGGAAAGATTGAAGGCGGGAGGAGAAGGGGACGGCAGAGGATGAAATGATTGGATGGCATCAGTGACTCAATGGACATGAGTTTGAGCAAACTCTGGGAGTGGTGATAGACAGGGAAGCCTGGTCTGCTGTAGTCCATGGGGTTGCAAAGAGTTGGACAGGACTGAGGGACTGAACTGGCGTCCTAACCCCTGGACCACTAGGGAACTCCCTTTCCAAATACTTTTATTCTGAGGTTGGTTCAATCTGTGGATGTGGAACTCACAGATACAAAGGGTGGACTATATAGAATTTACTTATTTATTAAAACTTAATCTCTGCGGGGTCTTCACTAATGTGGCCTTTTGTGCCTAGAACACAGCACAATATTTGTTGAAGGTATGAATAAAGGAACAGATTTACTCTTTGTCACCAGGTTTCTAAAATTTCAGGATAATGATGGCCTGGATAATGGATAATGATGACAATGGTGGTGTTTGTGCATTTCAAGAGGAAAAAGGAATTTTAAAATTTCTTTAATACTTGAAAGCAGGAGCTCTCTTTTACAGTATGTTAGCCACTTTTTGACATGTATGTGTGTGTGCACGTGAACGTTCAGTTGTCTGACTTTTTGTGATCTCATGGACTGTAGCCCACCAGGCTCCTCTGTCCTTGGGATTTTCCAAGCAAGAATACTGGAGTGGGTCCCCATTTGCTACTCCAGGGGATCTTCCTGACCCAGGGATGGAACCTGCAGCTCTTGAGTCTTCTGCATTGGCAGGCGGATTCTTTACCACTGAACCAAAATCGTTCTAAAATGTATTCCACATCCTCTTGCTACTTTAAGATGCTACCTGAATACTGATTTACCTTTTCTTAAGAGACCCTGGGCCTCTCTAGGTTTCTCAATAATAGTATCCTGCTGTTGTATGAGGAAGTCTTAGATCCTGCTGCGATACCCCAGGGTGTACCCCAGATATCCTTTTTAGTTTGGCTTCTAGCTCAGCTGAGCCACAGAGCCTGGAAATGGGAAATGGAGCACTAGACAGAGGGGAGACAGCTTCTCTCTCCGGCTTTCCATCACTGAGGAGCTATGTCTCCTCTCTGTCAACCATCATCTCCTGCTTACTCGTCAGCTTCCTCAAGGCCATATAATTAGGGATTATTTTTCTCAAGAAAAGGGACCATTTGTCAGGCACAAGAGCTCTGCAGAAAACTGGTTAGGGAAGAGAAGCTTCTGGAGGGCTGAGGGATAGAGGGCTGAGGTGCAGGGTGGGGCTGGTGCAGGCCACTTCCTCTTTCTGCCTGGGGTGGCTCCCTCTGTGTTTGAGAACTGGGACGAAGC
Source organism: Neotragus pygmaeus (assembly GCA_006410875.1). Classification (NCBI taxonomy): domain Eukaryota; kingdom Metazoa; phylum Chordata; class Mammalia; order Artiodactyla; family Bovidae; genus Neotragus; species Neotragus pygmaeus. The sequence continues at coordinate 185,613 of SJYV01038288.1, forward strand.
AGCCACCCCTCGAGCTGCTTCCTCTTGCACCAGCTCCCACCGGCTGTCTCTGGCAGATTTTCAAATAACACTTGCTTCACCCACTGCGCCAAATGCTGGCAATCACAGTGGACACAAATGCCAGCTGAAAAGCCAAAAGAAAAAGGAACTAAGCAAGGCTGGGAGTGATCCTTAGAGGCTCTCTATGAACAATTCAAACAATAAAAGAAGTTCAACAGTCCCCTACATAATATATGATTTTTTTTTTTTGGTAACACCCTGATGTTTGAGAAAAAGCAGTAATTCTAGAATTGGCAGAGTCTCTGCTTACAAACTTTCCCAGCAGGAGATCCAAGGACCCAATTAGAGGGAAAATATGCCTAATCTTGCTTTTTTTGCTTTCCTTTGAGTTGTGTTTATCTCATTCTAAATACCTCCGTAGAATGAATGCAATGATGGGTATTTAATTCACATTTCAGTCGCCAGTCCCTCTAAATTACACACCTAACCTCTCTCCTACCACTCACCTAGGACTTTTACAGGTGAGCCCTGAAAGAACTTCATGTCTTAGACAAAGAAAGAGAGGGGGAAGCAACCTGAGAGGAGAAAACAGAACAGACTTTCTTAGGTGTTTTTTCCCCTTCATGGAAAACACCTGAAAAAGAATCTCTTCTATTTCTGGGGCGAAATTGAAATCCATGCCCTTCTTTCTTTAAAAAAAAAAAAAAAGCTTGTGTATGCATATGTGTGTGTATAAGCGTACCTGAGGATCACAGTTTACAAAGAAAAAACACTTCATTTGCTTTGAAATACATCATTGAAAAATACTATGTTCTGAATATTTTTTGAAATTCCAGAGTAAAGTAATTATTAGAATTGTCTTTTCATTTCAGGCTGAGCTCCTCAGAACAATACCCATGTTCATTGCTGGAAAAATGGGTGATGGATGAAAGGGTTAAAACCTGTAAATCAATCCATATTCACATGGAATAGATGCTCCGTGACACACAGGGAAAACAAAGGAGCTTATCTTTTAGGCTAGAGGAATGTTTATCTAAGCATTTTAATTATCTACTTATACATTTTTAACACCGAATAAATAGGATTTTTAGAATGCTTAGTTGTCACTGTTGTTTTAATCTGTTCTTTACCACAAAAAAGAAGAAAGAGAAAGGTCCACTGATTAATGTATTGCTAGCTGGATACTTACTACATATGTTTTTGGAGGATCTCATTTCCTTGTAATCAGATGCTCTCAAGTTCAAGTCCATTACCTTTTTAAAGGAATAGTGATTTCACCACGGCTTACTTCTTAGATTTCCAGAATTACACTCTACCACCCTAACTCCCTAAAGGAGAAAATATTTAATAACTGACTTTATAGATTGAGATCTGCCAACATTAGATCATCAAGGTCATTACATTTTTCTACTCTGGGGGCTCTACCTGAGGCAAAAAATAGGAAATTCCATGGCATTCCCCCCCTTTTTTATTCCATGGTGCTTTTAGAAATGTGCTGTCTTTTGGGGCTGCAGGTGATTTCATATTCATAACAATTTAGTCTACTTTATTTTAGAGCTAATTATGGTTTCTTATTGCTTTGACTAAAAGTAAGCCTAGGAGTATAACCTATTATATTCTGCACCAACAAAAACATTATGTTCATTTCTTTTTTCCCCACATGGGAAAGAGGATGAAAGAAGTACCCAGTGGGAAGTTTCTAATAAGCAAAATGAATCAGTTATTTTACACCATGTAAAATTAAAGAGTTGCTTACTTGCAGGTGTTTGAGATTCTTAATACAGACTGTAGACCATCAAGCTCCTCTGTCCATGGGATTCTCCAGGCAAGACTGGAGTGGGTTGCCATGCCCTCCTCCAGGGGATCTTCCCAACTCAGGTATCAAATGCACCTCTCCTGCATTGGCGGACGGGTTCTTTACCGCCAGCACCACCTGGGACACCCTTGCTGCTGCTGCTGCTGCTGCTAAGTCGCTTCAGTCGTGTCCGACTCTATGTGACCCCATAGACGGCAGCCCACCAGGCTCCCCCGTCCCTGGGAGTCTCCAGGCAAGAACACTGGAGTGGGTTGCCATTTCCTTCTCCAATGCATGAAAGTGAAAAGTCAAAGTGAAGTTGCTCAGTCGTGCCTGACTCTTAACAACCCCATGGACTGTAGCCTACCAGGCTCCTCCCTCCATGGGATTTTCCAGGCAAGAGTACTGGAGTGGGATGCCATTGCCTTCTCCGTGGGACACCCTTAAGGAGATTCTAATGATCTTCAAATTCTATTCTTCTAATACTGTTAGCATTCTTCTAATACAATTAGAAAACAGAAGGACTTCCGTGGAGGTCCAGAGGGTAGGACTCAGCGCTTTCATTGCTGGGGGCTGCGGCTCTGATCCATGGTCAGGGAACTAAGATCTGCATGCTGCACAATGGAAAGAAATACAGGAAACATAAATTAGCCTTCCTGAGTACTATAAAGGTAACATCAGGAAGTAGAGTGTCCTATCCGATTCTTCAGGATTGCTTCAAAGAATCAAACTTATCTTATATTTCAGTTCATTGGTAAATGGAATAGCCAGATAACCTACCAGAATTTTTACTCTGGTATACACTGGTATACTCTGGTATATATATTTTAATATACTGGCTTTAGTCTAAGAAGTATATTGACCATATGATCTCATGGTTTAAATTTTTGCTTTAAATAGCAGCAATATTATAATGAATCTGACATTTTAGATTACTGTCCACATGATCCAACCTAAATATTCAATTAAACAATGTTAATGAAAAATAGAATGAACTAGATAGCAGATCTGCATCATTTAGATGAAATAAAATGTTTGGATTAGGTGTTCAGACTGACGTCAGTGGGGTCATGGGTTACAGTCCAGGCTCCCGAGTCAGACCAATTTCACTTCAAGTCTAGACTCCACCATTTACTAATTGTGCAACCTTAGAATTGTTTCAAATCTAAAGCCTCTAATAGAGTTATGAGTAGTAAACAAACAAAATCTGACATATAGTGAGGATTCCATAAACGTTAGAAATATTTACTGTTATTTGAAATAAATTTATCGGGTGTTTTGTACAGCAGGGTTTCTCAATGTTGAAATGGTTTAAATGTGCACATGAATTCCTTGGGAACCTTGTTAAAAAGCAGATTCTGATTTAGTAGGACTGGGATGGGGTCTGAGCATCTGCACCCCTAACAAGCTTCCAGATGGGTATCTCTACCGCTGGACCACACATCAAGGGGATGTGGCAAAGAAGAACACATACTTTGGATTTATTCACCTGCAGACTAGAATCCTGACTCCAAACACATCAGCAATATGACCGGGCAAGGTCAAGTTTTCTCATTTCTACCATGGAGATAATAACATGTATTTCTAGTTAAATCAATTTTTTGAAAATAAAAAACAGTGAATTCAGGGACTTCCCTGGTGGTCCAGTGGCTAAGACTCTGAACTCCCAATGCAGGGGGCCCAGGTCTCCCTGGTCAGGGAGCTAGATCCCACAAATGCCACAACTAAGAGTTTGCATGCAGCAACTAAAAAAGACCCCACGTGCCACAACTAAAGACCCTGCATGCTACAACTGAAAAAATATATATGTATCCAGCATGCCGCAACAAAGACTGGAAATCCCGCGTGCTGCAGCAATGACACATTGCAGCCAAATAGGCAAATAAACATGTTTTAAAAATAGTGGAACTGAAGCAATACCTGCCATCTTATAGGTACTTAACAAATCTGAGTTCATTTTTTTCCATAAGACGTGCTCTACTGGTTCATCCAATATGAAAGGCTATGGTAGCCTTCCTTCCTAGTAAAGCTGAAAATTCCAATCTTCTTTGAAAACATCTTAGAATTTGATCACTATAAAATCAACTTCAATGCTGATTTAAAAGTTTGTCATTGCATGGCAAGCAGATCAATTCAGACCAGATGTTGTGGTAACAGATCAGGAAAATGCCCCAGGCAAGTGGTGGTCAGCTTCACTAGTTACCAACACACGGCCAGCCTTATTTTCCATCTATGAACCACGTTAAATCAAATCCAAGACATATATTATTTCACCCATAAATATTTCAATACATATCTTTAAAAACTAAGGGTTTTTTCCTTTCAAGACACAACCGTGATACCATTATAAGAATCATCTCAAACAAAATTGCAACTATTGAATTTATGCATGTGTGTTTGCTCAGTCATGTCTGACTCTCTGTGACCACATGGATAGTAGCCCACCAGGCTCTTCTGTCCGTGGGATTCTCCAGGCAAGCATACTGAAGTGGGTACCCATTTCCTTCTCCAGGGGATCTTCCCGACCCAGGGATCGAACCTGCATCTCCTGCATTGGCAGGCAGATACTTTACCACTGAGCCATCTGGAAAGCCCATTGAATTTATAGCATATGTAAATCACCGTCCAATTTTTACTATAGTTAATGAGATTTGAATGCATGTTAAAGTAGAATTCAAAACAGCCCCACACTTAAGAACAAAGGAAATATGCTTGTTCCCTAGATGCTGCACTTGTCACAGAGGACAGGGCAGCATCATCGTACCTGCAGGACTGACATCCTCGGCATCCCTCTCCTCACGGCCAGTTTGAATCGCTCTGCCGAGTCTAGGTGTGGATTTCCTCTGCACATTGTCCTCTGTACTCTGAGCAGTCCCTGCTTCATTCTCTCCATCTGACAAAGAGACTGCGTTTAACCTTTGCCAGGAGCACGCCCCTCTGAGCACGCTGATCTGAGTTCTAAGCTCACACAAAGAGCTTAGGGTTCTAGGAGCTCATAAATGTTAGACCTGGAAAGGCTAACCAGGTCTAACAGCCTAGTTCAGCCATGAGATCTGAAAACTGAGGTGCAGGAGTGATAAGTCGACTTGCCCTATTTTAAGATTCTCTCAGAAGATCTCAAAATAAGGGCAAATCATTGCACATCTGATCTGATCTTTCCATGATGATAAAATTTCAATCAGGGAGTTTAAAATATTATAAAAATATTTTATAACATATTTTTTGTCTTGGAGATTAAGAAATATATATGATTAGAGCAAAAACATGTCATTAAAGAAGATGAAAGGTCTTTCATCATTGTCTGAAAACCCATGGGTTCTTTTTGAACCCATATAAAATTTCTATTTTAATTTCTAAGTATAAAATATTTCAAATATATAAATATAAAAATCAATATATATATTGTTATATTAATATGCACTAATAATATGCATATTATATAAAAGTAACATATCACCATAGATAACCTTCCTGCTTAAAATTTTTTATTGAATATATTTAACATACAAGACTGTAAATTTAAGGTACATAACCTTAGAGTTTTTAAAAGAAAGTCCACTCTACTCTCATCTTTTTCAAATTCTTTCTTCAGAGGTAGCCTCATCTTAAAAACAGGTGAATTTCATTCTCATGCAGATACATATTTATATATTCAACTGTATGTTTTAAATTTTTACATGAAGGCTATATACTATGTGTACATTTTACAAATTGCTTTTATCACTCAACTTTCAAGATTAAGTCATGTAGATATATAGGAGGGTCTTGGATCATTCATTTTAATTGCTATACTATAGAATTCTATTGTATGAATAATCCAGTTTATTTAATCCATTCTCCCTCAAAAGAAAAGCTAAATTGATCTGGTAAGTATCTTTTTATTAGACTTATCACAAAGTACCCTATCCCTTGGAGGAGGACATGGAAACCCGTTCCAGTATTCTTGCCCAGAGTACCCCATGGACAGAGGAGCCTGGTGGGCTACAGTCCACAGGGTCCCAAAGAGTTGGACGTGACAGAAGCAACTTGGCACACGATACCCTCTAGTTGTGGTAAATGCTTAATGGCATTGATTCATTTGTTATTATTTATTATTTATTAATGGAATCATAATAAAGGTTATGTCTTTGTTGGTTGCAGATAAGTCAGCATGCTATTGCTGTTTGTATGTCAATCCCATATCCACCAATTTTGCTGATTATTTTATTCGATTTGAGATTTTCTTGTGGAAGAATGGTGTCATAGCCCACCACCTTCCTCAGTACTTCTCACTGTAACAGGATGGACTTACCTGATGGCTCCGTGGTAAAGAATCCGCCTGCCAATGCAGGAGACGCAAGTGCAATCCCTGGGTCAGGAAGATCCCTTAGAGAAAAAGGAACCCACTCCAGTATTCTTGCCTGGAGAATTCCATGGACGGAGGAGCCTGAAGAACTAGAGTTCATGAAGTCACAGAGCCGGACATGACTGAGCGACTAAACAACAACTGTAATAAAACAGAGAGATTGGATTTATCAGAATTTTAGGGGAGAGGATGACTGAAAGCTAGAGAAACAGATGGCTTGATGGGCCCGGTCCTCTCGCAAGAAGCAGCCAGAGCTGGGGACTACCCATCCAAGGCTTCATGTACAGAGGGGTGCCGTGGGTTTGAAAAGGAGGGTAACCTGAGGCACCGCTTGGGGACCTCATGAGATAATGGAGGTTGCATTCTTAGTGATGAGATCCCCGATCTGTGTCTTAACATGTCTTCAGTTAAAAAAAGAGAAAAGAATCACAACCTTCATCTCACTGATATTTTTGCAGGAACCACTGAGAAGGTGGAATTTTGAATCTGGATACGATGCAGGGTCACCGGAACCGAAGCTGCCAGTATCCAAACAAGCAGGAGGAGGCAGAGCCCACGGTCCCGGGGAGGCAGTGGCAGGAGGGCCCCCACTCCACCACTCGGGTGTGCAGGAACGGGTGGGGGACACACGGTCCAAAAATAGGGTTCTCTTACCTTTTTTGCCAAAATTTCTTCTTTTGAAGTCTGAGTTTGCTAATTCTTTGGCCTCCTTAAAATTAAAGTGTGATCTACGGGGCATGAGGAAAAAAATATCACCTTTACATTATTTCCTTAGTGACTTGTCACAGGGCAAAATTCCATCCTTAGATTCATTTCTTTAAGGCCATCTACACACATAATGAGTTACAGCCTTCTGGTATCTGAGGAGGCAATAAACCAATTCTGCATGACTAATGTTAATGTAGATTTGTTGATTCATTTAACCCACCAACGAAAAGGAAAAGGCAATAGGAAAAGCTTGGATGTTGGGTCAGACTACCAGGGTTGAATCCTCACTGATTAATCCTGTGTTGTTTGGGGCCATCACTTAGATTCTGTTGCCTCAATTTCTTCATCTATAAAATGGAAATGAATAAATAGTGCTTACCACATTGGATGGCTGTGAAAATTAAGTGAGTTCAACTTCGTCAAGCACTCAGAACATTGTCTACCTCATGCTGCTGCTGCTAAGTTGCTTCAGTCGTGTCCGGTGCAACCCCATAGACGGCAGCCCAGCAGGCTACCCCGTCCCCGGGATTCTCCACGCAAGAAACTGGAGTGGGTTGCCATATCCTTCTCCAATGCATGAAAGTGAAAAGTGAAAGTGAAGTTGCTGAGTCATGTCCAACCCTTAGTGACCCCATGGACTGCAGCCTACCTGGTTTCTCTGCCCATGGGATTTTCCAGGCAAGGGTACTGGAGTGGGCTTCTCCACATTTACCTCATAGAAAGCACTATTTAGGACTTTCCTGGTGGTACAGAAGATAGGAATCTACCTGGCAATGCAGGGGATATGGGTTCTCTCTCTGATCCAGGAAGATTCCACTTGCCTCAGACCAACTAAGCCCACTGGCCACAACTACTGNTTTACCTCATAGAAAGCACTATTTAGGACTTTCCTGGTGGTACAGAAGATAGGAATCTACCTGGCAATGCAGGGGATATGGGTTCTCTCTCTGATCCAGGAAGATCCCACGTGCCTCAGACCAACTAAGCCCACTGGCCACAACTACTGAGGCCCATGAGCCTAAAGCCTGTGCTTTAGAAGAGAAGAGAAGTCACTGTAATGGAAACGCCACGCACTGAAACGAGAGAGGAGCCTCTGTTCAATGCAACTAGAGAAAGCCCACGCGCAGCAATGAAGACTCAGAACAGCCAAAATATACAAATAAACAAATAAAAATTATCCAGAAAAGAAAGCACTGTTTATGATTAGCTTTGATTACTAGCATCATTAGAGAGGAAGCAAAACTCTGCTTTTTTGAGGAATGGCCCAAAGAGCAGCTCATTTTGAGGAAGTAAAAAAGATGGGAAAATCTACCCACATAGTATGATTGACATAGTATGATCTTCCAACAACACAAGAGAAGACTCTACACATGGACATCACCAGATGGTCAACACCGAAATCAGATTGATTATATTCTTTGCAGCCAAAGATGGAGAAACTCTATACAGTCAGCAAAAACAAAATCGGGAGCTGACTGGCTCAGATCATGAACTCNAATAAGGCAGAAGTTTTCCATAAAAGAAGCCTGAACATACACAATATATGATAAAGTATATGATACTTTATCAGTATATCCAAGCTGACACAGTAATTACACTATATCTTCTAGGACACACTAGTAGTAAAGAATCCACCTGCGAAAGCAGCAGACGCAAGGACTCAGGTTTAATCCCTGGGTTGGGAAGATCCCCTGGAGTATGAAATGGCATCTGACTCCAGCATTCTTACTCAGAGAATTCCATGGACAGAGAAGCCTGGCGGGCTACAATCCAGAGGGTTGCAAAGAGTCAGACATGACTGAGCATATCAACCCTAGGACATAAGCTTTCATCTTTCTGTTCTACTGTTCTCAGCCTATGACCTCCATTCTCAAGGTCAACTCGTGTCCCAAGATGACTTCTAAAGGCCAATCATGACGTCCATGTCACAGGCACCAGTTAGAAGGAAAGAGGAAAGAAGGATATACCACCTGGTTTTCACAGCCCTCCCTTTAGTCCCATAGACATTTCCTCCTACATGTCATTGGTGAGAATCTCACAGCCTCGTCTAGCTACAAGGACACTTGGAAAATGCAGTCTTTCAGGAAGGTGTATTGTTTCCCCAAATAAAATTACAGTCTGTTATCAGGAAGGCAAGGAAGGTACTTCTAAGATGGTCCAGTGGATAAGACTCTGTGCTCCCAATGTAGGGGGCCCAGGTTCAATCCCTGGTCAGGGAACTAGAACATACATGTTGCAACTAACAGTTCACACGCCACAACTAAGACCCAACACAGCCAAATAAGTAAATAACAAAAAAGGAAGGCAAGGAAAAGGATGTTGGGGCAGGCATTTCTGCTGCAGCAGCCAATTATTATCACTAGGCAGCTGGATGAATGAACAAAGAGAGCTAGACTTATGATTCATGATTTAAGATAACAGTTAAGGCTGAGCTTCCAAACTTCAGTGTGTATTAAATCACCAGGGATCGTGTGAACGTGCAGATTCTTATTCAGAATCTCAGAGGTCAGGATGGAAATTTTATATTTCCAACAAGCTCCCAGATGATGGTCTGTGGACCACACTTTGAGTGAAAGTGAAAGTTACTCAGTCATATCTGACTCTTTGTGNGGCAGCTGGATGAATGAACAAAGAGAGCTAGACTTATGATTCATGATTTAAGATAACAGTTAAGGCTGAGCTTCCAAACTTCAGTGTGTATTAAATCACCAGGGATCGTGTGAACGTGCAGATTCTTATTCAGAATCTCAGAGGTCAGGATGGAAATTTTATATTTCCAACAAGCTCCCAGATGATGGTCTGTGGACCACACTTTGAGTGAAAGTGAAAGTTACTCAGTCATATCTGACTCTTTGTGACCCCATGGACTGTAGCCTGCCAGGCTCCTCTGTCCACGGAATTCTCCAGGCAAGAATACTGGTGTGGGTAGCTGTTTCCTTCTCCAGGGGATCTTCTCAACCCAGTGATTGAATCCAGGCCTCCCACATTGCAGGCGGATTCTTTACTGTCTGAGCCACCAGGGAAGGGCCTAAAGCATCGTTCCTAACATTACTGGCACTTTCTCCAACAACTGGAGGAAAACAGCTGACTCGGTCGGAGTATTACACGGGGACCCAAGGGCTAGGGGTGTTTTGGCGCCTGGATTTGGAGTGAGTAGAAACTGGCTAAAGCAGAATGCAGTTTGCTTCAACTGAACCTACTACGGCAACTTTTCCCATAGTTTCTGCCCTGTCCGCAGACAGACTGAAATCCCCTTCAGATCTGGGTTCCTAGGGCACTGTGATAGGCTTGAATGACCTACCTCTCAACTTCTCGATACGTGAGAAAAATAAGTCTTTATTTGGGACTTACAATCACTTTCCATGGAGGTGTTGGGCTGGGCTGGTGCTCCAGTCATGATAAACAGCAGTGACATCGGTATATTCCTCACTGAAGAAGCTCTCCTTGCAAATTGAGCTGTAATCGGGTGTGGCCTCAGTGACTTCTTCCAGGAAGCTGGGAGTGTTTGATGCCACTGGAAAGCCTGTGTCTTCTCCAAGGACCAGTCAGGGGCAGAGTTTAAATCAGTAGTGAATCCTACAGCAGTGGTCAAGTCCAGGGCTGGTGTGGGGAAGGTCATAGCCAGGGTGGACAAGGCAGAGAGGATCAGGGCTTTCCCAGGCATGGTGCATGCAGAGAGTGAGTGTGGAGGGCCCTCCAAGGTAAGCAGGAAGGCCAGCAGGCCGCAGTGTGATCCCCTTTCCAGTCCTCTCTACATCTTCCCCACTTTTCACCTTTCCCACTCTTCACCCCTTTCTTTCCCTCGCGTGGATCCCCACGTGTCCTCTTGCATCATTGTGAAAGCACATCACAGAGCAGTAATTTGCTTTGCCAAGAGAAAGACAGCACCAAGTCATTGCATAATCCCCTCTGACGTTTTGAGCAGTTGCTCTGGAGGTAGATGAAAATACCCTCCCCCCCTTTCAGTTTTTATAACCCATTCCGGAGTGAGAATGCTATTTTTAGGGCACAATCATCTTCAGAGCTCTTGCTGGCCTGGAAGGAAATGTCTCCAGTGCTTTAGGGAAATGAAGTCGGTTCTCTTTTTCTCTTTCAGCTGGATTCTTTCAGAATCCAGAATGGGTTCTTTCTTTGTAGCAACAGGAAACAATTCATTGTTCACATCCAGCTGAGAGAGTTTCAAACCACTGGAACTTAAGGTACTTTCCTGCTTTATGGCCTATGCAGTAAATGAACTTGATATCCCCAATTCCACCTTGGTGTGGGAGGGTAAAGCTGATTATTTTGTTCCAAATGACTCAGAGCATTGTCAGATATGCATGCAGTGAGGTTCTCATAGCGAGGCAAGAGTTTTGGTGGAGGTTTATTGAGGACCAGAAGGCGAGAGTGGAGAAGAGAGGATGAGGAGACAGTGGAGCAGATGCTCATCAGCAGGCCTCTATTGCGGATCCTGGGGCTTCATCCTCTGAGGACTCTGAAGGTCTGCTGGAACATGTCTCAAAGACATCCCACTGAGGGCGGAGACGTGGGCTGTGTAGACACTCACTCCCATCCCTCAGGGACTTAGAGCTTAGCCTGGGGTGTTAACCATCTGATGCCCCTGGCCTGCCCTAGAGTGGACTAAGAGCCCCACTTCCCAGGATCAGAGACCGTCTCAGCCAGAGAGATGAGGAAGCCCTCTAGGACGGCAAAGGATGTGTGGATGGGACCCTGATAGCCCCTACAACAAGGGTCAGAATCTGAGTCGTAAATGAACCATGTGGCCCACATTTAAAACATACAGTATGGGGTACTTCTCGGGGGTCCAGTGGCTAAGGTTCCACATTCCCAATGCAGGGACCCCAGTTCCACCCCTGTCCGGGGAACTAGATCCCACATGCTACTAAGAGTTCACACGCCATAACTAAAGATTTGTATGCCACAACTAGATCTCATGTGCAGCAACCAAGACTTGGCACAGCCCAATAATTAAATAATTGGTGTATATACACACACACATATATATGTATATACACACACACAGTATGGGGACGTCCCAGTGGTCCAGTGTGTGGGACTTGGCGATTTCACTGCTGAGGGCCTGGGTTTAATCCCTGGTTGGGGCACTAAGACCTCGCAAACCTCTTGGCCAAATTAAAAACAAAAACACAGTTTGATCTTCTGAATGACAATTTTTGCCTTGCAAGGCCTATTTTGCTTTTGAGTAAAGAAGCAGAGAATCCAGCTGTAGGTATTGGCTATGCAGCAAAAGCACATTGGAACTGAAACCTCACTACATGCAGTTCCCAGCCCCCTTCTCCAGCTCCACCTAAAGTAAATGAGGTCACCCTCTCCCTGTGGAGTCAGCACAAGTCTGGGCAGAAGGCGACGGCTGGTCGACTCTCAGCTGAAAACCGAGACAGCAGCATTTGCAAGAGACAGGAAGGAACAAGGGCTTGGACTCCATCATCGCTATCTAGATAACTCAGGGAAGGATGCTCAGTACCTGAGATGGCCGTGACAATGAAGCCCAGCACATCAAAGAGGTCCCGCGGATGTCTGTGCCTACGCCAGAGCTCTCGCAGACAAATCAGAAGGCCCACAGAGGCACTGTTTGAAATACATCTGTTTTCTCTTGTTCATAAAAATAACATACACTTCTGGTAATTGGAGAAAACTTAGAAAATACGAGATAGGGACTTCCCTGGTGGTTCAGCGTCTTAGACTCCAAATGCCCAACACAGAGGGCTTTGGTTTGATACAAGTATGGGAACTAGATCCCACATGCTGCAACTGAGACCCAGTGCAGCCAAATTCATAAATATTAAAAAAGGAAATGCAGAATAAGGTAAAGAAGGGGAAAAAATCAACTGTAATTCATGTTCTGACCCTGTACAAATATATAAACAAAATAGATAAATTTATCAACATATTTAAAAAATCATATATTTTATAATGTAATCATATATTAGAGCCATCTTTTTACATACATGGCTTTGTATCCTGTTTTTCATATAACATATCATGGGCTGTGTGAATCTTAATGTCAGTGACAATTCCTCACCATCTCTCTGCCATCTGCATCCTATTCCATCACCTGGATGGGCCATAAACCATTTGACTATTCTTCTATGAATTTTGGGTGAAAATCTTTGTACTGGGTCTCCCCTGATGGCTCAGACAGTAAAGAATCTGTCCACAATGTGGAAGACCCAGGTTTGATCCCTGTGTCTGGAAGATCCCCTGAAGAAGGGAATGGCAACCCATTCCAATATTCTTGCCTGGAGAATCCCATGGACAGAGGAGCCTGGCAGGCTACAGTCCATGGGGTTGCAAAGAGTCAGCTATGACTGAGCAACGAACACTTTCACCTTTGTGCAGACTGCCTCACCTCTGGGTATTTTGTCAGGATGTCCTCTCAGATGTGTGACTACAGAGTCAAAGGGAATGAGGCCCAACGTCTGGGGCCTGAGCGCAGGGGCAGTCTCCACACAGCCGTCCCTGGAGAGGATCTGTACAGAGACAAGCCCCCTAGCCGTGGAGTTGCAAGCCAGGCAGGATCCCTGAGCTTGCAGGGACCCTAGAGACGGCCCCCTCCCACACCCTATTTCTTATTTTTCAGATAGGAAACTGGGTCCCCCAGGGGTTAAGTCACTTGCAATTCCTGACCACTTGATAATGGCCAAGAACTGCAAGTGACTTAACCACTTCTGCCACTTCTGGCATATGTGTAAGCCCTCAACAAGCCTCTCTGAGAGCAGCCCAGATGGACCAGACTTGGCCAGGCCATCAGGCTCCAGACCTGGGTTGTTTATAGAAATTAAATTACATCATGACACGGAAGATGGAATGGCCAGGTGGCTGACTGCCCAGCTAGAAGGAAGGCTATGTTCTTCTGTTGTTCAAGAGCCTGAAAGGGTACCTCCTTCTCCATCAGCTGACTACACATAATAGGATAAAATATCTCTGCCTTCATTTGGAAGTACCACAAAGTTTGGTGGAGTGGCTAGGAGCCAGAATAAACCAGAAGGAACACAAGGCATTGGGTCAGACTGAGTCAGGAAGCCACGCTGGGAAAGGCAAGTACTTTCCTGACCGCAGCTCATTCTTTCCTTGTTTGCTGAATGAAGACTTGAACTCCAGGTCTGGTGTGTATGGCAGACACTGTCAGAGTCCTGCTCATATTCCCTCCACACACACTGTCCCCAAGTATATTAACCACTTCCTACTACGAGCACCTGAGAAGTGTACCCAGAGGAATTTATCTAGCTACAGGAGTCTGACTCAGACCCACCTGGACAGGCAGGATACAAGTGCAAGAAGCCGTCTCCCAGAGCAATTCTCAACCAATGACCAATGGGAGTTGGTGCTTAAAAATCCCTGTTTCCAGGACTTCCCTGGTGGTCCAGTGGCTAAAACCTTGTGTTCCTAATGCAGGAGACCCAAGTTCAATCCCTGGCCAGGGAACTAGATCCTACATAATACAATTAAAGATCCCACAGGCTACAACTAAGATCCGGGGCAACCAAATAAATACTTTTTATAAAACTTTTTATAAAACTGAATGAATAAAGTGATGATGTTTGATTTCTGGAACTATACAATAAAAGGTGCTAGGCTTTTCTCCTTCTCTAATATCACACTTTCTGGGGGAAGTTAGCTGCCATGTTATAAGGATGCTGAAGGAAATCAACAGAGAGGTCTTTGTTTTGTGAAAATGAGATTTCCTGTCAACAGCCAGCAAGGAACTAAGAACCTTCTGCTAAACAGCCATGCGAGTGACCCCTCTTGGAAGTGAATCCACCAGGAGCCCTACACAGTCTCTTCACTGTCACCTCATGAGAAACTTCAAGCCATAACTACCCATCTGAACCACTCCTGAATCTCTAACCAACAAAAATCGAGATAATAAATGCATGTTGTTTTAAGCTGCCAAATTTTGAAGAAATTTTCTACACAGCAATAGACAACTAATAAAAACATTTCACCAACAGTGTGCAAACATATTTTTTTCCTAAGATCCCAAGCAATACCAATTCTTATTATTATGTTGTAAATTTAGTAAGAAAAGTGGAACTTAATAAACATGAGTCCTGCTTTAAAAAAATTGAAGAGACAAAACTCTAAAGTTTTTTTTTTTTTNGCAGAAGATGAAGCAGGGGCGACGGTGGCTGATGCAGGCCATGAAAGAGACTATTCTGCAGATTCCCGAGCTGGCGACCCCTCGCCAAGTGAGGGAATTCTTAGGGACTATTGGGCACTGCGGACTGTGGATCATCAGGGTCACCGAGAAGGCCCGACCACTATATGAAGGAGGTAAAGAAAGTCAAAACTGGACCTGGACTGAACCCGTGAGGCGAGCATTTCGAGAGTATATTCATGGCCCAATATACAAGGAACGGGGGTACCTAACGGCAGAGGAAAAGGTAGTCAAGAACTTACCTGAGATCTGTAGACTCTTGGCAGTGGTCCACCAGCCTCAGGCGGTAGCAATAGTGCACGTTCTGGGACACCAAAAGGGGAAAGATCTCAGGGCTCAAGGCAACCGAGCCACCGATGCAGCAGCTCACCAAGCTGCCACGGAAGCTATGGGACCCGCGTACTGGCTGTGGGATTGCCGGCCCCAGGAATGGGGACCCTGCCACCGGCCCCCGAGTACTCCCCCTCTGATCAGGACTGGATTCGAGAAAACAGCAACCGTTCTACGAGTAAGGACAAATGGTACTAGGACCAGGAGGGCAACCTATTGCTCCCCGCAGATCTGGGCCGACAACTCTGCATGCACCTACATCAGACCATCTATTTGGGGAAAAGAAGACTCTATCACTCTTACAGACAGCTCTCCTGTGGTTTCCCCGACAAAAAAAGCGACCATACAAGACACAGCCCATGCCTGTAAAGCGTGCCAGATGATGAGACCAGGGAAGGAACAGCACACGGGTATAAGGTACTGAGGGGAGAGGCCAGGACAACATTGGGAAATAGATTTCACTGAGGTAATGAGGCCAGGCAAGTATGGGTACCGTTACTTGTTAGTCTTGGTGGATACCTTCTTTGGGTGAGTGGAGGCCTACCCCACTAAGAGAGAGACAGCAGTGATGGTTGCCAAGAAGCTCCTAGAAGAGATAGTGCCTAGGTTTGGGCTGCCGGTAACTATGGGCTCTGATAATGGACCTGCTTTTGTGAGTCAAATTGTTCAGGGACTGGCCTTAGCCCTGGGGACCAAATGGAAACTGCATTGTGAATACAATCCCCAGAGCTCAGGACAGGTAGAAAGGATGAATTGGACCCTAAAAGAAACTTTAGCAAAATTGACAATAGAGACTGGCGGGGACTGGGTGACCCTCCTTCCCTTCGCACTCTTCCGGGTGCGCAACACCCCCTATAAATTGAACTTGACACCGTTTGAGATTGTCTACGGAAGTCCTCCCCCAATATGTCCTATTTTCCAGGGAAAGACTGAACCTCATCCCACCCTAAGGGCGTTTCGGGAGGCCATCTTGGCCTTGAGCAAAGTGCATGCTCATATCTGGACCTTGGTTAAAGATATTCATGAGGGCCAAAACCAGGGGACCATCCCTACTCATCAGCAGTCTCCCTGGTTAACGCTGATTTCCACCCTGGTGGACCCACTTATAGTGCTACTATTAATATGCACCTTTGGCCCATGCATCCTAAACAGACTTGTTGCTTTTGTAAAAGACTGTATCAATACAGTCCAACTGATGGTATTAAGACAGCAATATCAGACCCTGCCCCAGGATATAGAGGAGGATTCCTCTATATAATCAAAAGACAGGGGGGACTGTTAGAGCCAGACCAGAGCCATGACGGGCTCAACAGGCTACACTAGGCCTAAGTTTCAGGTTCTTGTAAACATGAGTCATCTTGTAAACTTGAGTCATAATTCTAAGAAACTCCACCCTAGAAAAGTCCCACTCACGCCAAACACGAGCCAATCAGAATTGGGATTTTGATTCAAACCTGAGCCAATAAGATTTTGTGATTTGTGTAATTTGAAAAATCCCACGTGTGCGCATGAACTAACCAATCACTGTTTGCCAACTCTTCTGTTGCAACATTTGAACTGGGCTAAATGTATAAATACTGCTGTAATCCAGAGCTCGGGGCTCTCGTCAAGACTCCACTGTGCTGGATGAGACGGGAGCCCTAGCTCGAGCTAGCAATAAAACCCCTTCATGCTTTTGCATTGCCGTGGACGTCTTATTCTCTCAGTTCTGGGATCTGGACTCTGGGCATAACAAGAATTAATCCCTGAGGAAATGGAGATAAATCAGAAAATAGAAGAAAGTGTAATCTAAAAAACAAACACAGGAAGCTCCAGTCAGGGCTTGGTGATAACCTCGAGGGGTGGGGGTGGAGTAGGAAGTGGGAGGGAAGTTCAAGAGGGAGGGACACATGTAATCCTATGGCTGCTTCATGCTGATGTATGGCAGAAACCAACACAATATTGCAAAGCAATTATCTTTCAATTAAAAACAAATTGAAAAAAATTTTAAAACAACAAACTTAAGTGACTTCAAAGAGATTTGAGAAGCTATTATATTTATAAAACAAGAACACAGTACCATGGGGAAAAATAACAGTCAACATCAGAAGAAAAATCTTTGGAAGTATAATGGGAAATATAAAAATTTCAACAGAAAGTCTGAAAGAAAAGGAAACATCCCAGGAAATGGAAGAAACAAATCAAAGAAATGAAAAATAGAAGATATAATGAAGATAGAAAATCAGACCGGGAAGTTCAACATCTAAATAATAGGAAGTCAGTAGAGAGAGAAGGTGGAAACCAAAGGAAGGAATTTATTAAAGAACTCTGGAACAAAATTTCCTGCAAAGATATATGCCGTTACTTTGAAAAAGCCTTCTGAGTTCCTGACATAGTAAGTTAAAAAAAGAAGAAGTGTAGACACCAAATGGAAACTTTAGAGGATCATGGAGTAAGAGAAGACTCTAAATCCTCCCGGAAGGGTAAGAAACAGCAGGTCACCAATAAAGGAATAGTTGAAGCCTCCAACTTATTACCAAATATGAAAGGTTTAGAAATTTCCTCTCTCAAGTATCCTTTCTGCCAAAGGAAGATGTGGTATATAGGACACAAGGGAACTCGCCAAGGATTGCTATGAAAAGAAACTCCAGCTTATCAGCTGTTTAAGCAGCCTGAACACAACAAGGTCGCCTCAGATCAAAGACGCAGTAAGCTCTCACAAGAATATTTTTAAGAAATGTGGAATACATTTCAAACAACAGGAAAAGGAAGCAGACGCTAAATGATATGTCATGTAGCAGAGAAAGCAAATGTTTGATCTTTCAATGGCAAAAGAGAACCAATTAGAAACACTAGAAAATAAATGTACAAGATGTGTGAAGCAATGAAAAATCACAGCATGATTCTGAAGAACTGGGAATATAAGTGTAGTAGACAGTGCATTAATGTTATTCCATTGTAGGATTATATGTCTATACATTTTTCTGTTGATGGACTTTTGGTCTGTTTCCAGTTTGGGGCTACTGTGAATAAAGTTGCTGTGAAAACTCTTGTCTTTGTCCACAGTGTGAACCTCACTTCTCTGTATGTGTGCGTGAATCTCATTCTTAACTTGGGTCTTTTTCACTTGCGGTCTTCTCTGTCTGGACCACTTTACTTTTAGATGTTTACAAGAGTGGCTCTTGGCCACGGTTAGCTGTCAGATGGTGGCAGGAGGGGACAGGCTAGTGGCTGGAACACTTGGGGGCTGGGACAGGCTAGTGGCTGGAACACTTGGGGGCTGGCTGAGCACTTCTTTCTCTTATAGTTTCAGGGTCTTTCTGTGAGGTTTCTCTTTGTGTGCTGGTATTGTTAGGGGAGCCACTGACTGAAACTGCCAGCCCTGGCCAAGCACCATGGTAACCACTCGCATGAGTTATCTTAAACAGGAGGCCCTGGTAAGGAATGTGGAACTAACAAGCTACCACCAACTGGAAGAATTGAAGAAGGGTCAGAAGGAGAGAGGAGACTCCAGGCCACATGTCCTACTAGTCTCCCAGAATCCTTCTGTCTGGACTCTATCTTGGCTCAGTATGTGACACCAGGAAGGCCCCTGAGTCAGAGTGATTGGCCAGAGACAACCTGGAAACTAATCCCATCACCATAAAACCTGAGACTGGGAGCCACGTGGCAGAGTAGCTCTCCTGGTTCCCTTACCCTGCTGCTCCCTGCCCGGGGCACCCCTTCCCAATAAAGTCTCTTGCTTTGTTAGCACCTACGTCTCCTTGGACAACTCATTTCTAAGTGTTTGACAAGGGCCCACTCTTGGGCCCTGGAAAGGGTCCCCCTTCCTACAACAGTTTGAGCTTCTTTCCAGCATGGCCACTTCAGGGCAATTGGACTGATTTTCCATGGCAGCTTTATCACCTTTTATGATCTGGCCTTGGAATCACACAGCATTGTTTCTGCTGTGTTCTGGTTACAAGCAAATCACCCACCCACTCAATGTAAGGGTAAGGAAAATACATTCTACATCTTGACAGATGAGTGATAAGACTCTAGGTCCTGATAGATGAGCATGTGGGAGTTTTGTTTTTGGTCTTGCAGCATGTGGGATCTTAGTGCCCAGACCAGGGATTGAACCTGCACCTCCTGCAGGAAGCACAGAGTCTTAACCAATGGACTACCAGGGAGGTTCCCTGGAATGGGATGTATTATTGCAGCCAATTTTTGGAAAATGCACTCAGCCATACTATCCATACTCTATGTGGTTTTTTCATAGAACTTATTATTTTCATATATGATTGTATTTCTTTCTTTGCTTGTGATCAACCATCTCCCTTTACCAAAATATATGCTCTAAAAGGTCAGGAACCCTCTCTTCATTATTTTCTATCCTCTCATCAGCCCCTGAATGCTGCCTGTAAAACTGAATCCTCCTAAAATCAAATTCCCCTGCTGAGTTTATAATTTATCCATCTAAAACTTCATTCCCTTTCTTGTCCTGTCCCTGTTCCCCTCAGGATTAAAGAGTAGCAAATAAAAGGGAGGACTGAAACCAGGCAGGATCCTGTAGGGCCTTCCCATGCGAAAGTGTCCCTCCATAGCCCCTGTTTCTNATTTATCCATCTAAAACTTCATTCCCTTTCTTGTCCTGTCCCTGTTCCCCTCAGGATTAAAGAGTAGCAAATAAAAGGGAGGACTGAAACCAGGCAGGATCCTGTAGGGCCTTCCCATGCGAAAGTGTCCCTCCATAGCCCCTGTTTCTTTTTTGGAAAAAAAAAGAAAAACTTTAGTCTCCTGGGCCTTCCCTGAGTTCCAAAGAGCATGCTCAGGCAGTTAATGACTAGGATAGGAGTCACAGGACTCGTAGTTCCTCCAGAAGGGATGGACACAGCAATCTGGTGCATATCTTACAGTTCTTCTGCAAAAGCTAAGACTCCCACAGAGGTGGAGGCTGGCGACTGCATGCTGACCACAAGCACACAGACCCCAGAGCAGGTGGAACCAGAAGGCTGAGATTCCCGAAACATCACCCTGTTACCTCACCACCAACCAATCCAAAGAAGGTCCATGAGTTGCTCACACATCCTCCCACCCTTAACACTGTCTTTAAAAACCTTTGCCTGGGGTCTTCCCTGGCGGTTCAATGGCTAGGGGTCTGCCTCGTGATGCAGGAGACACGGGTTCAGACACTGGTCCAGGAAAATTCCACATGCTGCAGAGTGGAAGTCCGTGTGCCACAGCTACTGACGCCACGTGCTCCAGAGCCCGTGCTCCACAATGAAGAGTAGCCCCCAGTCACCACGACTAGAGAAAACCCCCATGCAGCAATGAAGACACAGCACAGCCCAAACATAAATAACTAAACAATTAGCAAAACAAACAAACAAACAACCAAAACCTTGCCTGGAAGCCTTTGGGGAATCTGGGGTCTCTTGAGCATGAGCTGCTCGTTTCACTTGATTAATGTCTGCAATAAACCCTCGCAGTTTGCTGCAAACATTTGTTCATGTCTCAGCCACAGGAAAATTCACTGACCTAAAAGCCACTTTTATCATTTTTCAAGAGTTCCAGGGGTCAGGGATTTGAGCAGACTCAACCCCATCACCTCTGCTCCACGTGACATCTGTTGGGACATAATGTCCACCACGTCCGATGTCTCAGCTCAGATTGCTCACAGGCTGAGGGGCAAACAGGAATGGTTATGTTGGGGTCGCCTGTCTGGGGCTTTAGCTTACTCTGCCCGATGAGTGACTGGCTTTTCTTCCATGTGGTCTCAGATGTTTTCCCTCATGTGGTCTCTCCGGCAGGGTGGTCACTCAACTTGTGTGGCTGCACGGCTCCCAGGAACTTCTGCCCGGAACTCTGACTGCATCCTATTGGCTACAGCAAATCAGGGCCCAGCCCAGATGCAAGGGGAAGGGGTCACACACACCAGGCACAAACACCAGTAGGCATGGGTTCTAGGTAGCCACCAAAGAGTCAGCGGGACATACATGCAAATCCTGGCTCCTCGGCTTGCTAGCTCTATATCCTTGGCCTAATTTCTACGCTTCTCTTAACCACCATTACCTTCCTTATCTATAAAATAACCAGGATACAATTCCTTCTGGGCAGAATTACTGTAGGCATGAATGAGAAAAACGTGTATTATGCTGGACATAATCACTGCATGGGGTTTCATAGGAAGAAGTGAAGCATTAGAAAGATGTGTAGGGGACTTTCCTGGTTTCCCAGTGGTTAGGGCTCTGTGTTCCTAATGCAGGAGGCACAGGTTTGATCCCTGGTCAAGAAACTAAGATCCTGCGTGCCATGTGGCGAGGTCAAAAAAACAAGAAAGAAAGATGTACAAACTGTAAACTTGACAGAACCGTGAGAACACAAGCTCTTGGTGAGCTAAAGAAATCTTTGGGAGGATGTTAGACTTCCAAGCAGCCAGAAGTTAGAATCTCAAAATTTTAAAAAATACAGTGATTCCAGTATGGTTCCACTGGTGAAGAATTTCTTCTCTCTCTTTTATCCTGAATTACTTTCTTCTCTTTGCCAACCTCTTGGATGTATTTTAAATTTAGCTTTTCTCTTCTTAGCTCTCTTCTTGACTAATTTCCTCTGCCTAGTAACCCCTTGTTCCATCCAAAAACCTGAAGCCTCACGAAGCGCTTCCCATGGTCATCCGCCTTCCCCTCTGGAAGAGAAATCTCTTTAAGCCTTGCCCCTATAACTATGCCCTTTCTCCTGGCCTCCCACCTTATCACTTCCACTGTGACGCTCCTCCCCAAGGAGAGATTTCAGAGCAAATGACCTTTAACCCAATGAGAGTCCCTGTCCTGCAATCTCCACTAATCTTCTTAGGTGTTAATATTTAGCCTTACCTGGTAATACCCACGTGCCCACAGCCTCATCAGCAGAACTTTTTGAAATGTTTCCCTTGCTTCTTGCCTCTGCTCGTTTGATGGGAGATTTCTGTTCTGGCAAGAGGTCAGTAGAAATGACAACTCTTTTTCAGTAGAAAGAATACACTTTGTTTTTTTTGGCTTTTTTTTTCCCCCCTTTTTTTGGCTGCACCGCTTGGCATGAGGGATCTTAGTTCCCCAATCAGGGATCGAACCTACCTGCCCTCTGCAGTGGAAGTGCAAGTCTTAACCGTGACTTTCTGGACTGCCAAGAAAGTCCCTGAAAGAACACATTTTGAAAGTCAAAGATTTGATGACGGGGACAGAAACTGTTTCTCAGAGGTGCTCTGAGATAAGTCACAGGATAATTAGCACTTTATCAAAGTCATGTGAGAAACATACAGTGAGAAAGGTGATCAGAGAGGAGCCTTAGTTCCTGCTTGTCTAAGATGCTTCCAGAAGATGGTGATCCTGCTGATCTGGGGACCACACTTAACCAGGAAATGCTACTAAGTAGACAGGAAGGAGGGACAAGCTACGGACATCTTCCTACAACTCTGAGAGGCAGTAAGCCACCCTCCTTTTATTTCCAGGCATTCCCTTGCAACAAAAATTCTGGGCTTTGAGGACAGATAGAGTTCTCTACCCACTGGGTAGTCTTCAGCAAATCACTTAACCTCTCTGAGACTCAGTTCCTCATTTGTCAAGAAGGAGGTGGGCTTGGATGAACAATAAGGTTCTATTGTACAGCACAGGGAACTCTATTTACAATCCTGTGCTGAACCATAATGGAAAATAATATATGAAAAAAAAGAAAGTCTATGGGACTTCCCTTGTGGTCCAGTGGTTAAGAACTTGCCTTGCAAAGCAGGATACGTAGGTTTGATCCTTGGTCAAGGAACTAAGATCCCTCATGGTGCAGGAACAACTAAACCCATGCAAGGCAACTAGAGAGGCCCCCACCCCCACACCTTAATGAAGACCCAGGGCAGCTAAAATTAAAAACAATTTAAAAAAATAATGTTTATACGTGACTATGCTAAAAACTTTTAACTGTGTGGATCACAACAAACTGGAAAATTCTTTTAAAAAATGGGAATACCAGACTACCTTACCTGGCTCCTGTGAAAACTGTGTGCAAGTCAAGAAGCAACAGGTACAACTGAACATGGAACAACAGACTGGTTTTAAACTAGAAAAGGAGTATGACAAGGCTGTTTATGTTGTCACCTTGCTTATTTAACTTATATGCAGAGTATATCATGTGAAATACAGGGCTGGATGAAGCACAAGCTGGAATCAAGGTTGCTGGGAGAATTATCAATAACTTTAAATATGCAGATGACATCACCCTTATGGCAGAAAGTGAAGAAGGACTAAAGAGCCTTTTGATGAAAGTGAAAGAGGAGAGTGAAAAAGCTGGCTTAAAATTCAACATTCAGAAAACTAAGATTATGGCATCCAGTCCCATCACTTCATGGCAAATAGATGGGGAAACAGTGCAAACAGTGAGAGACTTTATTTTCTTGGGCTCCAAAATCACTGCAGATGGTGACTGCAGCCATGAAATTCAAAGATGCCTGCTCCTTGGAAGAAAAGCTATGACCAACCTAGACAGCATATAAAAAGTAGAGACATTAGTTTGCCAACAAAGGTCCATCTAGTCAAGGCTATTTTCCAGTAGTCATGGATGGATATAAGAGTCGACCATAAAGAAGACTGAACGCCAAAGAATTGATGCTTTTTGAACTGTGGTGTTGGAGAAGACTCTTGAGAGTCCCTTGGACTGCAAGGATATCAAACCAGTCAATCCTAAAGGAAATCAATCCTGAATATTCATTGGAAGGACTGATGCTGAGACTGATGCTCCAATACTTTGGCCATCTGATACGAAGACCCAATTCACTGGAAAAGACCCTGATGCTGGAAAAGACTGAAGGTAGGAGGAGAAGGGGACAACAGAGGATACGATGGTTGGATGGCATCACCAGCTCAATGGACATGAGTTTAAGCAAACTCCAGGAAATAGTGAAGGACAGGGAAGCCTGGCGTGCTGCAGTCCATGAGGTCACAGAGTCTGGTCAGGACTGAGCAACTGAACAACAACAACATGTGTACAGAGACATACATGTCACTTGGCTGCACAGCAGCGATCCCACAACACTGTAAATCAGCTGTGCTGTGCTCAGTTGCTAAGTTGTGTCTGACTCTAAGCACCCCCTTGGACTATAGCCCACCAGGCTCCTCTTTCCATGAGATCTTCCAGGCAAGAATACTGGAGTGAGTAACCATTCCTTCCTCCTTCCCTACCCAGAGATTGGACTTGAATCTCATGTGTCTCCTTCATTGCTAGGCAGATTCTTTATCACTGAGCCCTACACATCAATAAAAATAAATAAAATGAAGAAGCGGGTAGGGTTCACACCAGCCCCACTGAACTGTCTGGGGAATTTGAGACACAGCATATAGGATGGCCCAGCAGTGTCTGGCACAGCTAGGTCCTCAGTGAATGGGGCTGAGCCTCACGACTGTAAGGGCAGAATCAAAAGACCTAAGCAAGAGCCTGACATCGTCAGTTTTTCCGTGTTCTTAGTGAGGACGTGGCTTTGTTTTCACACGCCCCACATTAGTAAGCAGCAGTGTTTGTGGGCGGGCGTCCAGTGCTCCACCAGCTGCTCTGCTGTGATGGGTACCCTTGAGCCTCCTTTGGGCAAAATGAGGTCATGCTCTGGAGTCACAAATTGAAAGCCTCTTTCTCATGATCTGTCACACCCTCCAATGGGAAGGCGTCTGTCATAAGATTGTTTTCCATTATAACATTCCCATGACGCCTTTGCCATAAATCCTTCTTCAGTGGCAGGAAATGGAAATATTCCGCAATTCTTATGGGTGCACATCCATTTTCTTCTCCTGCACCCACAAAAGCATTTTTGGGGAAGAATATGCTTGGGATACTCCATTCCCAAGCTGCTGGCTTTCCCAGATGTCCTCAGTAAGCAGCAAGACCCGCAAATCCATCAAAGGACTTATTCTGTTTGCTCGAACCTTCAAATTGCTTTGTGGTAACCAGAGACTGCTCTGCTGACAAACAGGAGAGAGAACTACCAGACTTCTCTCTCGAGGTTTCTGCCTGTTTTGACTGTTGCAGTTGACACCCACATGTTGTCTAACATATACTGATGATTCAACGGACGCCACTACAAGTAAAACCAGTTGTTTCATGCCAGAGAACAGCCTTCAGCTGAGCTAACTTTCTATGATGACAGCGACAACTTTTTGATTTCTAGAGGTGAAATTTCTAGCTTTCTCTCTCAGTGAGCCTGGGAAGAGCATACAGCTGTATGGTTCATTCATTACCTTATATCCCCAAGTTTATTTCTTCTACTTAAAGAGTTAATTTGTTTCATCCATGTTAAAAAAAAAAAAAAAAAAANGAGCCTTTTGATGAAAGTGAAAGAGGAGAGTGAAAAAGCTGGCTTAAAATTCAACATTCAGAAAACTAAGATTATGGCATCCAGTCCCATCACTTCATGGCAAATAGATGGGGAAACAGTGCAAACAGTGAGAGACTTTATTTTCTTGGGCTCCAAAATCACTGCAGATGGTGACTGCAGCCATGAAATTCAAAGATGCCTGCTCCTTGGAAGAAAAGCTATGACCAACCTAGACAGCATATTAAAAAGTAGAGACATTAGTTTGCCAACAAAGGTCCATCTAGTCAAGGCTATTTTCCAGTAGTCATGGATGGATATAAGAGTCGACCATAAAGAAGACTGAACGCCAAAGAATTGATGCTTTTTGAACTGTGGTGTTGGAGAAGACTCTTGAGAGTCCCTTGGACTGCAAGGATATCAAACCAGTCAATCCTAAAGGAAATCAATCCTGAATATTCATTGGAAGGACTGATGCTGAGACTGATGCTCCAATACTTTGGCCATCTGATACGAAGACCCAATTCACTGGAAAAGACCCTGATGCTGGAAAAGACTGAAGGTAGGAGGAGAAGGGGACAACAGAGGATACGATGGTTGGATGGCATCACCAGCTCAATGGACATGAGTTTAAGCAAACTCCAGGAAATAGTGAAGGACAGGGAAGCCTGGCGTGCTGCAGTCCATGAGGTCACAGAGTCTGGTCAGGACTGAGCAACTGAACAACAACAACATGTGTACAGAGACATACATGTCACTTGGCTGCACAGCAGCGATCCCACAACACTGTAAATCAGCTGTGCTGTGCTCAGTTGCTAAGTTGTGTCTGACTCTAAGCACCCCCTTGGACTATAGCCCACCAGGCTCCTCTTTCCATGAGATCTTCCAGGCAAGAATACTGGAGTGAGTAACCATTCCTTCCTCCTTCCCTACCCAGAGATTGGACTTGAATCTCATGTGTCTCCTTCATTGCTAGGCAGATTCTTTATCACTGAGCCCTACACATCAATAAAAATAAATAAAATGAAGAAGCGGGTAGGGTTCACACCAGCCCCACTGAACTGTCTGGGGAATTTGAGACACAGCATATAGGATGGCCCAGCAGTGTCTGGCACAGCTAGGTCCTCAGTGAATGGGGCTGAGCCTCACGACTGTAAGGGCAGAATCAAAAGACCTAAGCAAGAGCCTGACATCGTCAGTTTTTCCGTGTTCTTAGTGAGGACGTGGCTTTGTTTTCACACGCCCCACATTAGTAAGCAGCAGTGTTTGTGGGCGGGCGTCCAGTGCTCCACCAGCTGCTCTGCTGTGATGGGTACCCTTGAGCCTCCTTTGGGCAAAATGAGGTCATGCTCTGGAGTCACAAATTGAAAGCCTCTTTCTCATGATCTGTCACACCCTCCAATGGGAAGGCGTCTGTCATAAGATTGTTTTCCATTATAACATTCCCATGACGCCTTTGCCATAAATCCTTCTTCAGTGGCAGGAAATGGAAATATTCCGCAATTCTTATGGGTGCACATCCATTTTCTTCTCCTGCACCCACAAAAGCATTTTTGGGGAAGAATATGCTTGGGATACTCCATTCCCAAGCTGCTGGCTTTCCCAGATGTCCTCAGTAAGCAGCAAGACCCGCAAATCCATCAAAGGACTTATTCTGTTTGCTCGAACCTTCAAATTGCTTTGTGGTAACCAGAGACTGCTCTGCTGACAAACAGGAGAGAGAACTACCAGACTTCTCTCTCGAGGTTTCTGCCTGTTTTGACTGTTGCAGTTGACACCCACATGTTGTCTAACATATACTGATGATTCAACGGACGCCACTACAAGTAAAACCAGTTGTTTCATGCCAGAGAACAGCCTTCAGCTGAGCTAACTTTCTATGATGACAGCGACAACTTTTTGATTTCTAGAGGTGAAATTTCTAGCTTTCTCTCTCAGTGAGCCTGGGAAGAGCATACAGCTGTATGGTTCATTCATTACCTTATATCCCCAAGTTTATTTCTTCTACTTAAAGAGTTAATTTGTTTCATCCATGTTAAAAAAAAAAAAAAAAAAACTATATCACGAGCACATTTTTTCTTCATTTAAGCAAAATTCCTAAACTGCAGTTGCTACACTTTCTTAGATCAAAACTAGATGGTGGGAGATGTAGAGTTGTTTAAAAAGAAAGAAAATCAATGGAGTAAGGCTGGATAGTGACTTGGGGACATCAAAGACACCAGGACTTCCCTGGTCGTCCAGTGGTTAAGACTCCATTCTTCCAATACAGGGGATGCAGGTTCTATCCCTGGTCATGGAACTAAGATCCCACATGCTAAACAGTGCAGCCAAAAAATAAAAAAGTAAAGATGATGCCCAAATAGTTCACTTCATTAGCTGGGATATGTATTCACCAGCACAATATGTATTTCAGAAACTTCCTAAGTTCAAGTTGAGTTAAGATTTTTACCTTAAAGCTATTTGACACTAATCAGTATATTAAATGTTTAATAAATAAAAATAGTCCATGAGATAGACTAATTAGTTGGGAGGACACTCTGATGAAGAAAAAAATATGAGCAGAAGCAAGAGGCACGTAAATTCATTTTTCCTCCAGAGACCATACATACTCAAGAAAGTTGATAAAATCTCCACATTTTCAAGCCTATGCTGTGGTATGGTTAGTTGCTCAGTTGTGTCTGACTCTTTTCAACACCATGAACTGTACCTGCAAGGATCCTCTTGTCCATGAGATTCTCCAGGCAAGAACACTGGAGTGGGTTGCCACACCCTCCCCAGGGGATCTTCCCATCCCAGGGATCCAACTCAGGTATCCGGCATTGCAGGCAGATTCTTTACCATCTGAGCCACCAGGGAAGCCCATATATTTACCCAAATCAGGTAGACAGACAGACAGACAGACAGACTGACTGTTGGATGGATAGATGGATGGATAGACAGATAGATTCAAAGTGCTCTTCTCCTCCCTACAGAGACCTGTTTGTCGAGGCAGCAAACATTTCTTGAGTGTCTAATCCATGCTGGGCTCTAAAGGTGCTGGAGGCTGTGAAAAGACAAACAACTAGCAGTCATTTATTCCACGTGCTGACATCGGATAATAGTTAAGACTCTTCTGGTTACAAGAAATAGCGACTCTAGCAAATGTAACGGAGAAGGCAATGTCACCCCAATCCAGTACTCTTGCCTGGAAAACCCCATGGACTGAGGAGTCTAGTAGGGCAGTCCATGGGATTGTGAAGATTCAGACACGACTGAGCAACTTCACTTTCACTTTTCACTTTCTTCCATTGGAGAAGGAAATGGCAACCCACTCCAGTGTTCTTGCCTGGAGAATCCCAGGGACGGGGGAGCCTGGTGGGCTGCCGTCTATGGGGTCGCACAGAGTCAGACACAACTGAAGTGACTTAGCAGCAGCAGCAAATGTAAGCAAAAGTGGGAACTTATTGGAAAGCTACTACTGGAAGACCTACACAGCCAAGCCCTGGATAGGGGGCAGAAGCAGGAAATCATGGACCTTCCCCTTTGGGCAATGATGTCATTATGGTGACTCAGCCCCAACAAGTCCCAACCACTGTGTCTTTCACTTCAAGTTTCTGAAGAGAGAAACTGATTGGCTCAGGTTGGATGAGATGACTATCCCTGGTCCAATCAACCATGGCCAGAATGGCAGGTTCATGTGGTTTGAACCTGCCCCAACACACTTCAGTCTTCCCAGAAACTGAAAGATTTTGTGAATAGAGCAGACACTCTATTTAGCTTCTATATTTTGTAGCCCTAATATTTAAATAGGTTCAGGGTTATAGTCAAAATATTTAACAACTGATATGTAGATGATACCTCCCTTATGGCAGAAAGCAAAGAACCGAAGAGCCTCTTGATGATAGTGAAAGAGGAGAGTGAAAAAGTTGGCTTAAAACTCAACATTCAAGAAGTTAAGATTATGGCATCTGCTCCCATCACTTCATGACGAACAGATAAGGAAACAATGGAAACGGTGAGAGACTTTATTTTCTTGGGCTCCAAAATCACTGCAGATGGTGACTGTAGTGAAATGAAGTGAAGTGAACTTGCTCAGTCGTGTCCGACTCTTTGCGACCCCATGGACTGTAGCCTACCAGGCTCCTCCCTCCAAAGGGTTCTCCCTCCATGGTATTTTCCAGGCAAGAGTACTGGAGTGGGTTGTCATTTCCTTCTCCAGGGGATCTTCCTGACCCAGGGATTGAACCCGGATCTCTCACATTCCAGGCAAATGCTTAACCTCTGAGCCACCAGGGAAGCCCAAATTAAAAGATGCTTGATCCTTAGGAGAAAAGCTATGACTAACCTAGACAACATATTAAAAAGCAGAGATATCACTTTGCTGACAAAGGTCTGTATAGTCAAAGCTATGATTTTTCCAGTAGTCATATATGGATGTGAGAGTTGGACCATAAAGAAGGCTGAGAACCTTTTGAAACTGTGGTGTTGGAAAAGACTCTTGAGAGTCCCTTGGACTGCAAGGAGATCCAACCAGTCCAGGAAATCAGTCCTGAATATTCATTGGAAGGATTGATGCTAAAGCTCCAACACTTTGACCAACTGATGCAAAGAGCCTACTCATTGGAAAAGACCCTGATGCTGGGAAAGATTGAAAGCAGAAGGAGACGGAGATGACAGAGGATGATATGGTTGGATGGCATCATCAACTCAATGGACATGAGTTTCAGCAAGCTCCGGGATGGTAATGGACAGGGAAGCCTGGCATGCTGCCATTCATGGGGTTGCAAAGAGTCAGACCTGACTGATGGCCTCAACAACAACAACAATGAACCAGGCAGTGATTAGTCAGAGCAATGCTGTAGCCTAGAAACAGGGTCCAGGAGGATCCCTGCTAGATCAGGCATTAGAGACGATATGAGATATCCTACGTGAGGGGCCAGGGTGGCCCTGGAGAGGCGGGCCTTTAGGGAATTTTCCTAGAAGTTCAGGTGCCCTGGAATAGATTCCAAGATATAGATTTATGCAGAAGTGGAAGTAAAGTCCGATGCTGTACAGAGCAATATTGCATGGGAACCTGTAATGTTAGGTCCATGAATCAAGGCAAATTAGAAGTGGTCAAATAGCAGATGCACAAGAGTGAATGCTGACATTCTAGGAATAAGCGAACTAAAATGGACTGGAATGGGTGAATTTAACTCAGATGACTATTATATCTACTACTGTGGGCAAGAATCCCTTAGAAGAAATGGAGTAGCCATCATAGTCAACGAAAGAGTCCAAAATGCAGTACTTGGATGCAATCTCAAAAAACAACAGAATGATCTCTGTTCATTTTCAAGGCAAACCATTCAATATCACAGTAATGCAAGTGTTATTTTAATTATAGGGGACTGGAATGCAAAAGTAGGAAGTCAAGAAATACCTAGAGTAACAGGCAAATTTGGCCTTGAAGTACAGAATGAAACAGGGCAAAGACTAATAGAGTTTTGCCAAGAAAATGCACTGGTCATAGCAAACACCCTCTTCCAACAACACAAGAGAAGACTCTACACATGGACATCACCAGATGGTCAACATCGAAATCAGATTGATTATATTCTTTGCAGCCAAAGATGGAGAAGCTCTATACAGTCAGCAAAAACAAGACCTGGAGCTGACTGTGGCTCAGAACATGAACTCCTTAATGCCAGATTCAGACTTAAATTGAAGAAAGTAGGGAAAATCACTAGACCATTCAGGTATGACCAAAATCAAATCCCTTATGATATACAGTAGAAGTGACAAATAGATTCAAGGGATTAGATCTTATAGAGTACCTGAAGAACTATGGATGGAGGTTTGTGACATTCTACAGGAGTCAGGGATCAAGACCTGCCCCAAGAAAAAGAAATGCAAAAAAGTGGTCTGAAGAGGCCTTACAAATACCTGTGAAAAGAAGAGAAGTGAAAGGCAAAGGAGAAAAGGAAAGATATACCCATTGGAATGCAGAGTTCTAAAGAATAGCAAGGAGAGATAAGAAAGCCTTCCTCAGTGATCAGTGCAAAGAAATAGAGGAAAACAATAGAATGAGAAAAACTAGAGATCTCTTCAAGAAAATTAGAGATATCAAGGGAACATTTCATGCAAAGATGGGCTCAATAGAGGACAGAAATGGTCTAGACCTAACAGAAGCAGAAGATATTAAGAAGAGGTGGCATACACAGAAGAACTGTACAAAAAAGATCTTCACAACCCAGATAACCACAATGATATGATCACTCACCTAGAGCCAGACATCCTTGAATGGGAAGTCAAGTGGCCTTGGGAAGCATCTCTACAAACAAAGCTAGTGGAGGTGATGGAGTTCCAGTTGAGCTATTTCAAATCTTAAAAGATGATGCTGTGAAAGTGCTGCACTCAATATGCCAGCAAATTTGGAAAACTCAACAGTGGCCACAGGACTGGAAAAGGTCAGTTTTCATTCCAATCCCGAAGAAAGGCAATGCCAAAGAATGCTCAAACTACCACACAATTGCACTCATCTCACATGCTAGTAAAGTAATGCTCAAAATTCTCCAAGCCAGGCTTCAGCAATACGTGAACCATGAACTTCCAGATGTTCAAGCTGGTTTTAGAAAAGGCAGAGGAACNCTGATGCTGAAGCTGAAACTCCAATACGTTGGCCACCTGATGCAAAGAGCTGACTCATTTGAAAAGAC
Source organism: Neotragus pygmaeus (assembly GCA_006410875.1). Taxonomy (NCBI): domain Eukaryota; kingdom Metazoa; phylum Chordata; class Mammalia; order Artiodactyla; family Bovidae; genus Neotragus; species Neotragus pygmaeus. The sequence goes on from SJYV01038288.1 coordinate 217,932, forward strand.
CGTGATGCTGGGGAAGATTGAAGGCGGGCAGAAGAGGGGACGACAGAGGATGCGGTGGTTGGATGGCATTACCGACTCAATGGACGTGAGTTTGAGTAAACTGTGGGAGTTGGTGATGGACAGGGAGGCCTGGTGTGCTATAGTCCATGAGGTTGCAAAGAGTAGGACACGACTGAGCGACTGAACTGAACTGAACTGATTTATTAGAAATATGATCCCAGGGAAGGCCATTAACAAAGTGGATGACGACCTCCCTGGCAGTCAGTGGTTCAGGAGATGATGGGTATTTGATCCCTTATCCAGGAAGATTTCTGGAAAAGAGCCTGGCAACACACTCCAATATTCTTGCTTGGAAAATTCCATGGACCGAGGAGCCCGGCAGGCTACAGTCCATGGGGTCGAAAAAGAGTCAGACATGACCTTGCCACTAAACACCAACACATCACACAATCAGGGGTTGGGTGAATGCATAGATACGGAACTGCAGGCTGACGACTGGACTTGAGCATCTGCAGAGTTTGGTATATGTCTGGGCTCTGGAGTATCAAGGAAGGAACAAATCACGCTTTCTTCTTTTCTTAAAAGTTTATTTATGTATTTTTATTCTTGGCTGGGTTGACTCTTCGTTGCGTTGCTCGGGCTTTTCTCTGGTTGGGGCGAGCAGGGACTACCCTCTAGTCGCAATTCATGGGCTGCTCGCTGCAGTGACTTCTCTTGTTGCGGGACATGGGCTCTCAGCATGTGGGCGCAGCAGTTGCAGCTCACAGGGTTTAGAGGCCGGTGGTTTGGGCACAAGGGCTTAGTTGCTCTGCAGCATAGGGGATCTTGCCAAAACAGAGACTGAACCAGTGACCCTTGCAGTGCATGGCAGATTCCCAACCACTGGACCAACAGGGAAGCCCCCAGATCATGCTTTCATGATAATGAAAACTGAAATTCTCACCATCTGCTGCCTGCAAGCTAGAGATGCAGAAAAGCCAGTTGCAGTCAGAGTACCTGAGAACCAGGGGAATGGGTGGCATAAGTTCTAGTTGAAGTCCAAACATCTGGAAACAAGGCATAGGGCCCCGATCTTGGATAGGAGAAGACTGACGGCCCAGCTGGAGCAATCCGACAGAAACGGAACTTCCCCTTCCTGTCTCTTTGTCTGCCGTCCTCTGTTCTACTCAGCTCCTCAACAGCCTGAATGAGGCCCACCCGCACTGGGGAGGGCCATCTGCTTTGCTCTGTCTACCTATTAAAATCCTAATCTCACCTGGATATATCCTCACAGACACACCCAGAATAATGTTCAATCAAACATATGTGAGTTGGACCATAAAGAAAGCTGAGCATCAGCGAATTGATGCTTTTGAACTGTGGTGTTGGAGGAGACTCTTGAGAGTCCTTTGGACTGCAAGGAGATCCAACCAGTCAAGCCTAAAGGAAATCAGTCCTGAATATTCACTGGAAGAACTGATGCTGTAGCTGAAGTTCCAGTACTTTGCCANGCTTTTGAACTGTGGTGTTGGAGGAGACTCTTGAGAGTCCTTTGGACTGCAAGGAGATCCAACCAGTCAAGCCTAAAGGAAATCAGTCCTGAATATTCACTGGAAGAACTGATGCTGTAGCTGAAGTTCCAGTACTTTGCCACCAGATGCAAAGAGCTGACTCATTAGAAAAGACCCTGATGCTGGGAAAGATTGAGGGCAGAAGGGGATGACAGAGGACAAGATGACTGGATAGCATCACCAACTCAATGGACGTGAGTTGGAGCAGCTCCAGGAGATGGTAAAACAGGGAAGCTTGGTGTGCTGCAGTCCACGGGGTGCAAAGAGTCAGACACGACTGAGTGACTGAACGAACAATAACAAATATCTGGGCCCCTCATATCTCCGTCAAGTTGATCCTTAAAATTAACCATCACAGATGCCCTCAGGGAAAACTTGAGAGGGTAGCTTTACCCTGATCCCAGAAGGAGCTCTGGGGTGTAAGCCACACTGCATAATTCTCCCTACCAGAGGCAAGAGCCGGCCTCTGATATCTCAGCACCTCACAGTCACTGTTTCACAGTCACAGCAGACAGGGCTCTCCTCCCCAGCATGGCTGACTCTCTGTGCCTGTGACTGAGCAGCTACAGGTGCCGGAAGTGAAACCGCCTAGAGAGTCCAGCGCAGGATGGAATCCTGACGCCATCTGCACCAGTGGGATCTGGACAGGTTGCCAACTAAGTGGTTCCAGAGTATTTCAACTCCCCTGGTGGTTCCAGTGGCTAAGACGCTGCACTCTCAATGCAGGGGGCCCGGGTTCAATCCCCAGTTAGGGAACTAGATCCCACACGCTGCAGCAAAGATTGAAGATCCCGCGTGTCACAACCAAGACTGGTGCAGCCAAATAAATATTTTTTTAAATAATCATAATAAATAAATAAAAAGGGGGCACTCCCTGGCAGTCCAGTGGTTGGATGGAACTTTTCACTCTCACTGCTGATGACATGAGTTTGAACCCTAGTTGGGGAACTAGGATCTTGCAGGTCATGTGGTCAGCCAAAAAAGAAAAATAAATTAACGGTTGAAGTAGATGGTTTTACCCCTAATCTTTTGTAAACAATTTCTCCTATAATAACATAAGAAATGTCTTTGCTGTCTCTAGACTATCCCTAGATTTTGAGATTCAGAGATAAATAATATATACAGTGGATCCTTGGCTTTTTTCCTCGGCTTCTAGACTCTAACCTCACTTTCCTATTTGCTGCCCCCACATCTGGGGTCTTAGTGGAAAGTTGTGGCAGCATCGTAAAAAGAAGGTCCTCGCTGATTAGCTCCAACCCAGACCGAGGGCTTGAACCTCTGAGCTGGGGGGTGCCCTCTCCTAGAGTTTGGAGTTGGGAGTGAGTAATACCAGGAGGAGATGGTCAGTAAGTCACTCCTTGCATGCAGCAGAACTTGCCGACTACCTGCTTCTCGAGTGTGGGCTCTGCTGGGGTTCCTGACACATGGCCTGGAACCCTCCTGCAGCCTAAGCGCTACACCTTTTCCATGCCTGGCCACACACACTTGGTTCTCTATAAAACTAGCCATGTGATTCTTTTTCAAAAACTTTCTTCTTAGATGTTATACACAGGTACCTGAACAAACAACTGTGTTTCTGCCAAGATTTTCCCAAATATTGATGAAGAGATTCATCTATAGGCCTCTTTCTCTGTCCGGCTCTTTATCCAATACCACTTTGTTTACCTGTGTGCCGTGACCTAGTTTCCAAGCATAAAGCTGAGTTAGTTACCCAGGTCTATTGTTTTAGGCAATGTTTATGTGCATTGCTTTCTTTTGTTCTTTGTGGATAAAATGTCTTAATAGCCATAAGATGAGAATCTGAAGTAGCAAAAATCAACATCTTGAGTGGTCTTCCATCCATCTCCCACTCTCAGCAGCACCCAACAAAACCATTCCAAACTGATTAGCAGACGCAAATTATTATATTCAGAATGGATAACCCACAAGGTCCTACTGTGTAACACAGAGACCTATGTTCAGTATTTCATGATAAACCATCACGGTTCAGAGAAATGAACATGAAACGGAATATATACATGTATAATTGAGTCCTTTTGCTATGCAGCAGAAATTAACACAACATTGTCAATCAACTATACTTCGATAAATTTTAAAATCCCAAATAGATGAAAACCTATTTGCTTTGAAGACATGCAACAAAGAAACTGAAAGAAAAAGGAGTGGAATAGGTGTGCCAAGCAGGAGAGAGTCTTCTATCTTATACTTTCTAAAACATAAAAGACGAACTCATTATTTTCCCAAAAATTCCTGAGGCAGAAATTCAGGCACTTGATTATTCTATAAAATCCAAGTGACAGCATCCTTGGAGAAACAGTTGCCTGGCAACTCGAGACAAAGGATTGTCTTTAGATTCCTCTGGAATCTTGTGTATCTATTTTGGTTTTTCTGTTGAGCTCATTTCCCTCCCTACAACCCCCAGACTGAACAATTTTGGAGGAAAAATTCCACTCATAAGAAAGTCTTTTTTCCTCCAGAAGGTATTTTTAAGAAGTACAGCTATCTTTACGCAGTTGAATCACTCTATTTTCAGGACTGCTACATGAACACACAAGAAAAGAAAAAGAAAAATGCATTAACACGTAAGAAGAAGAAAAATGTCAATCGAGAGGTTTCAGACAGAGATGTATGTTTTGAGGCTGAAAGCCAGACATCAGCTTTCTAACAGAAGGTATTAATTCAGAATCTCACCTAAGACCAAAGTACAATTCAGCCAGTTGAGAGATGCTTTGCAATCTCCTACCTCTTTGTTGGAACAAGAAAAGCTGTCTGGGTAAGCTCTTATTCATCAAACTCAGAAGCCCTACATCTCCCCTCTTCTGAATTAATGATATAGTCCCAGATCTTTTTCCTCTCTTCAGTGAGATAAAGAGTAAGGTATCTGCATCCCTAATGATTCTTTTGCTTATAAGCAAGATAACGTGAGTGAGAGATCCTACATGAAAGGGAAACTCCTGGAAGGATTGGGATAACTCACAAAAGGCCAACCAAATAACTTGGGAGTGGGTAGGAACCAAGGTGCTAAAAGTTAGGAGGCAGGAACCACAGAAAGGTCGAGAAGGAGAAAAAGGCAAGCAGAACCCCATGATGAGAACAGTGAACTTCACATATCCTGGTAGTGCTCACTCAACATTCATAATCCCTGGAGAGAATGTCACATTGGCAGAGTTCAGATCAGAAGACCAAGCTTGCTGTCCCAAACCAGGGAGAGGAAGAATCTCTACCAGGAGGACCTTCCGCAAACCCCTTCAGCTTCCATGATGTAAGGGCATATAGATTTACTCACATGCAGATGGTCCTCAGGGGCTTCCCTGGTGGTCCAGTGGCTAAGGCTCCAAGCTCCAGGGGGTCCAGGTTCAATCCTTAGTCAGGGAGCTAGATCCCACATGCCGCAGCTAAGAGTTCACATACCCCCAAGAAAGATCCCACCTGCTACAACTAAGGTCTGGTGCAGCCACATAAACAAAATTTTTTTAAGTTAAAAAAAAAAAAAAAGACCTGCCCAATNCATGCCGCAGCTAAGAGTTCACATACCCCCAAGAAAGATCCCACCTGCTACAACTAAGGTCTGGTGCAGCCACATAAACAAAATTTTTTTAAGTTAAAAAAAAAAAAAAAGACCTGCCCAATAGGGTGATGGGAAGGTCATTTCCCAAAAAGAAACTCTGGTGCTATTTAGAAAGGAGAATGAATGCTAAGAAGCCAAAATTATATATATATATATATATTTATTTATTTATTTATTTATTTATTTATTTATTTATCATTGTCTGAGTTTTGTTCCCAGAAGCAGAAATGGAGACAGGGATTCTTCTACTGTTATTCTTCAAGAGACATCCTGAAGTTGTGCTTTCAGGAGAAACTTGTAAGAAAGTAGGAGAAGCAGAATAGAGCAGGGAAAGAGGCTAAAAATGATGAAGCTCCAGGTGAGGTCTAATTTCACTCTGACCACAGTTCTGGAATGAGAATGACGCCACAGAGTTGTGCCCTTTGAGGCAAGGGGGCTCAGTTTTTTTATCCTCATCTCAGTCAGTCACTGGCTGCACAATGCCCTGAGGCGAATTATTAATAGCACCTCCCAGGCATTTCCCAATAAGATGGATCCCCCTGGCCAAGGATAATTCTCCCAAGAAAGGGTATCAGCTTGAACCATTAGGAGTATCACTGGGAATAGCTGGGCAAAGGGATGCTAACACAGCAGAGGACCCAAGTGTCTACTACAATCATAAAAATAAAGGCAAGGTAGTTGGATCTGATTCACTACACCCAGGGTTTCCCATCTGTAGACCTGGTGCAAGAATCCTGGGGCTGCCAGTTATCCAGATGAAAAGGATTGATTACTGTGGGACTGTCTCAGTGAGGATAATAATGTAATTAACAGAAAGATACCAGCAGAGTCAAAAGAGGTAAAAATTTCCTTACAGGAAAAAGATAATGACAATCCAATCAAAAAATAGGCAGAAGATCTAAATAGACATTTTTCCAAAGAAGACATACAGATGGCCAAAAAGCACATGAAAAGATGCTCAACATTACTAATTATCAGGGAAAAGGAAACGAAAACTACTCAGAACGGCCGTCATCCAAAAAAAAATCTACAAACTATAAACACTGGAGCGCCTCCCTGACAGCTCAGTGCTGCATAGTCCACCTGCCGCAAATGCAGGAGACACAGGTTCGATCCCCGGTACAGGAGGCTCCCACATGCCGCAGAGCTGCTGGGCCCGAGCACCACACATACTGACATCCATGCCCGAGGGCCTGGCAACCGCAACTACGGAGCCCAGATGCTGCAGCCACAGAAGCCCTCTTGCCCTGGAGCCCGTGCTCAGCAATAAGAGAAGCCACCCCAACGACAAGCCCTCGCAATACAGCAAAGAGTAACCACCTCTCTCTCCGATCTCCACAGCTGGAGAAAAGCCCCTGCACCAACAAACACCAAGCACAGCCAAAGACCAATTAAATAAATACATGATTATTTTAAACAATACGCCAGAGGGGGTTTGGAGAAAAGGGAACCCTCCCACACTAATGGTGAGAATGTACAATGGTCACAGGCACTATGAAGGACAGTGTGGAGGGTCCCTAAAAAAACGAAAAACAGAGCTATCATATGATCCCTCTCCTGGGGGTATATCCGGAGAAAACCATAATTCAAAAAGATGCACGCACCCCAACGTTCACTGCAGCACTGTTTATGATAGCCAAGACATGGAAGCAACCTAAACATCTGCTGACAGATGAATGCATAAGCAAGATGTGGTACATATATACAACGAAATGTTCAGTTCAGTTCAGTCACTCAGTCGTGTCCAACTCTTTGCGGCCCCATGAATCGCAGCACGCCAGGCCTCCCTATCCATCACCAACTCCCGGAGATCACTCAGACTCACGTCCATCGAGTCTGTGATGCCATCCAGCCATCTCATCCTCGGTCGTCCCCTTCTCCTCCTGCCCCCAATCCCTCCCAGCATCAGAGTCTTTTCCAATGAGTCAACTCTTCGCATGAGGTGGCCAAAGTACTGGAGTTTCAGCTTTAGCATCATTCCTTCCAAAGAAATC
>SJYV01038288.1:238089-272226 GCA_006410875.1 Neotragus pygmaeus
AAGAAGAGAAGGAATCCCACAGGAAAATGAGCAATTAATAGACAAAACAGAAAGGCTAACAAGCCTGTGCTGGATGATCAAGCTCACTAAGAACTAGAGAAATGGGAAACAGCACTGAGAATTCACTTTACATTTTTTTAGACTGGCAAAAATTAGAAAGATGGATAATGCCACATGTTGGCTGGGACTCGGGGCATAGGGTCCTGCAGGCCCTGCTGGCAGGAGGGCTACAGACGTTCTGGAGAAGAGTCAGGGACTTCTTAGTGACATAAGAATATACACACCTTGAAAGTGAGAGTGTTAGTTGCTTAGTCGTGTCTAACTCTTTGTGACCCTATGGACTGTAACCTCCCTGGCTGCTTTATCCCTGAGATTCTCCAGGCAAGAATACTGGAGTGGGTTGCCATTTCCTCCTCCAGGGGATTTTCCTGACCCAGGGATCGAACCCAGTTCCCCTACATTTAAGGCAGATTCTTTACCATCTGAGTCACCAGGGAGGCCATACACACACCTTGGGCTACAGCATATATCCCCAGTTATATGTCCCCAAGGAATTTTCATCCTGGCCCATATGGAAACCAAGATGAGAGTATTTATCATAGTCGAGTTTGTGCTCACAGGTAGCTGGACACGATTTGAGTGTTCAAGCTTGCGGGAGTGAAAACACAAAACACAGTCAAGGACTTCCCTGGTGGCCCACTGGCTAACACTCCATGCTCCCAATGCAGGGGGCCCAGGTTCGAGCCTTGGTCAGGGAACTAGATCCTTCATGCCACAACTAAGGATCCCGCCTGCTGCAACAAAGATCAAAGATCCTACGTGCTATAACCAAGACCCAGTGCAGCCAAATAAATAAATATGCTAGAACACACACAGCAGAGGCCCACCAACCTGCCCAGGGCAGAAAGCAAGAGAGACCCACAGGGCAGGAGAAGTGCTATCAGGCTGCACTTGCTGTGCCAACTGCTGGAAAGATGGGTGGAAAGGGGGAAACCAGGAAAGCAGGAGGGACAGCTACCATCTGGGGTTGCCAGACTGAATAAATCGAGGCCCCCTTGTTTTCACCCCTGAAAATGAACTCGAAGCTATGGATTTTTAAAACTCTTACTTATTTATATTTGTGTTTGTATTCCATAGCTTGTAGGATATTAGTTCCCCAACCAGGGACTGAACCTGGGTCCCTGCCAGTGAAAGTGTGAGTCCTAACCACTGGACCGCCAGTGAATTCCCTAAACCTTTTATTTTATTAAAAAAAAAAAAAAAAGGACCAAGGAGCTCTATCACCCTGCATGGAGAACCCACACAGAGGAATGATATATAATATCTGCACAGAGGCTCCCTCTTGGACAAGCTTCCTGAGGTGGTAATTGAATTCCCAGAATGCTGGGCCCCTGGAGCGAGGGCCTGGGCTGTGATGATCCTGCTCTTTAGTGACGTTGGCTCTACCTTCCTTGTGTTTCTGGATATATAAATGAAAAGCATGAACTTGCCTGAGTTTGAATCAGCTCCACCCTTCACCAGCTGTGACCTCTCTGTGCCTGAGACATCAAGTCTCTAAGACAAAGATCAAAACACAAGCTACATCATAGGTTTTTTGGTGAAGAGTCATGAGCTGGTGGTGCTATAAGTTTTTAAACAGTTCCTGGCACTAGTTAAGGGCTATAAAAAAAAATAATGGCCATTGTATCAAGACCACTTGGGATTTCTGCTTCTTGGTCCAGATTAAGCCAGATCTATATCTGCCAACACCAGCTTTCTCTGGTCCTAATCTACTTCCATGTTTCACACACATGCAGTTCAGTCGAGCCAGCCTCCTTGGTTGGGAGGAAAAATTAGTGCGCGGCCAGCTCCTGAGGATTTAACAAAGCCAGAATCTGTTGCCTTTTTCAAATTCCCCCCAGGACAAAGTGTAATAAATACTATTATTAATATTCTTCCTTTTTTAAAAATGGGGAAACTGATGAAACAAAGAATGACATGCATAATGAAACTGAAAGCATTCCCTGACATAAACCATTCCAATGTTTTCTTGGGTGAGTCTCCCAAGGCAATAGAAATAAAAGCAAAAATAAACAAATGGGACCTAATCAAACATACACGCTTTTATACAACAAAGGGATCTACTAAAAAAATTAAAAGAAAGCCTACATAGTGGGAGAAAATATCTGCAAATGATGCAACCAACAAGGGCTGAATATCCAAAATACACAAACAGCTCACACAACTCAACAGCAAAAAAAACACAAACAACCCAATCAAATACATGGGCAGAAGACTTAAACAGACATTTCTCAAAAGAAAACATACAGATAGTCAACAGGCACATGAAAGGATAATCCACATCACTAATTATTAGAGACATGCAAATCAAAACTAAAATTCTCACATCAGTCAGAATGGCCATCATTAAAAAGTCTACAAATAATAAATGCTAAAGAGGATATAGGGAAAAGGGGGCCCACCTACACCGTTGATGGGAATGTAAGTTGGTGCAGCTACTATGGAACACAGTATGGAGGGGCCTCAGAACACTAGAATTACCATATGATCCAGCAATCCCACTTCTGGGCATATATCCAGACAAAACTATCATCTGTAAAGATACATGCGACCCTATGTTTATAGCAACACTATTCACAATAGTCACGAGATGGAAGCAACCTAAATGTCTATCAATAGATTGAATAAAGAAGCTGTGGTGCACACATAGAAGGGAATACTACTCAGCCAGACAAAAGAATGAGACGGTGCCATTTGCAGCAACGTGGATGCGACTGAAGATTATCACACTACGTGAAGTCAGGTAAAGACAAACGCCATATGATCACTTAGACGTGGAATGTAAAACAGGACACAAAGGAACCTATCTATGAAACAGAAACAGACTCACAGACACAGAGAACAGACTCACGATTGCCAAGGGAGACCGGGTGGGGGAAGAATGGATGGAGAGATTGGGGTTGGCAGATGCAAACAATGATATGCAGGATGGATAAACAACAAGGTGCTACTGGATGGCACAGGGAACTATATTTATGTCCTGGGATAAACCACATGGAAAAGAATATATATATATAAATGGCTGTGAATGTCTCTGGGGCTACTGGCTTCTCCAATATCTGAACCCACCATCGCTGGGACTACCACAGAAGGAAATCAAATGATGGGCTTACTAAGACAGCCAAAGCGCTATTTTCCATTTCCAAAGTTGCACTTGTTCCCGGCGGTGCTGAGCGGGGAGGAAAAACTAGCATTACCCTCTTCATTAGTCAATCCTCCCCCACCAGCCTGATTCAGCCCCCTAAACAATGGACATAATTACACTGAACAATTCTGTGTTTGTTTCCACGTCTAGACACAGAGCCTGCATTTGAAAACAAAAGAGAACAGGAAAAGGAAAGCACCCTGCTGTTTTTTAATTCTTCGTGTCAAACGTTTTCTCTACTTGGATGCCTTTCTTGTGATCAGGAGATACATATATACTCAGAGTATCAGGCCTTTAAAAACAAAACAACAAAACCTTTTTATAGAGGGATTCGTACTAATTTAGGATAAAACAATGTATTTAAACAGCCTCTAGTCTGAGTGGAAACAAGTCATTTTAAACCTTAGATTCAGAAAATGATGAATGAGGACTTCCCTGGTGGCCCAGTGGGTAAGACTGTACAGTCCCAACACAGGGGGCCTGGGTTAGATCCCTGGTCAGGGAAGAAGATTCCACATGCTGCAACAAAGATTTAGCCAAATACAAAAAAGAGAAAGAACAAACCACTGGTTACCAGTGAGGAGAGGGAAGGGTGCGGGATAAGATACAGAGAGGGGATTAAGAGGTACAAACTACTATGTATAAAATAAATAAAGCTTCAACAATTTATTGTATGGCACAAGAATATAACCAGTATTTTTATAATAACTATAAATGGAGCATAACCTTTAAAAATTGTGAATCGCTATATTGCACACCTGAAACGTATTTAATACTGTACATCCACTATGCCTGGGGAAATTCCCCGGCAGGCCAGTGGTTAGGATTCCACACGTTCACTGCTGTGGCCCGAGGTTCAATCCTGGCCAAGGAACTAAAATCCCACAAGTCTCAAGGCACAGTCAATGACCTTTTTTAATAAATTAAATTGAAAACAATTTTATGCCTCAAAAAAAATTTTTTTTAAGAAAAAGAAATGGAGGCCTAGATGAAAATAGCAACTGTTATATTTGCCCCAAACAAGGGCAACCATGTCTCGGGCACTGCTGGACCTGTGCTTTTGACCCTCTCATTGCCTCCTTCTGTCACTGTGTTCCTTTATTTCTGCATGAACTCTGACCCCTCCCATAGACCTGTCCCTTTTCATTTCCTAATATCATCAGTTAACTCGCTTCCTTCTTACCCTGGGTCAGGGTGACAGTCTAGTTTACCTGGTGACTTCACGTAGCTAAGCTCAGCCACCCTCATTTTCATTGCCAACCTTGATTGATAAAGCCAAAGCCTTATGTCATTTCTGCATTGTGCATATGAATTACTATCTGAAGATAAACCTGAGTTTATGATCAGGAAACAAAAATTGTTTTTAATCCTACAAACCAGAAATAGGATAGCCCTCAGTATCTTTTCACACCTTGCTAGTTTCTCACTTTTTATTTTCTCTCAAAATAAACAATACAAACCAGCAGGGAACACTCACGGTAGTTAGCTTGACTGCTATCTCTCACTGAAACTAACCTGTCAATCTTCCCCTCTCTTTTCCTTACTTTAAAATCCTCTGCCTTCTATAATATCCTTCTGGGGACAAAGTCCTTCAGAGTGTCCAGTGTCCAGTACAAACAGAGCTTTGACACACACTGGATGCTGAAAATGCTTTGAATCAAGAACGGTAGGGACATGAAATGCCAACCAAAAGCACAGTGAGATAGCACCTCACACCTGTCAGAATGGCTATCATCAAAAAGACCATAAGTAACACATGTTGGCGAGGATGTAAAGAGCTGAAATTCTTGTACACTGTTGGTGGGAATGCAAATTGGTCCAGCCACTGTGGAAAACGGCATGGAAGTTCCTCAAAAAGCTAACAATAGAACCACCATTATGATCCAGCAAAATCGCATGCCTGGGTGTATATTTGAAAAAAATGAAAACACTAATTCGAAAAGACATATGCACTCCAATGTTCATAGCAACATTACAGCCAAGATATGGAAGCAAACTAAGTGTTCATTAAAAAATGTAATGGATAAAGAAGATTTGATGTATAGATATATATAATATATGTGCATATATAATATAAATTATATAATAATATATTAAATAAATACAATGAATTAAATATTGTATTATAACATAAATTATATATACATAATTATTATGCATATATCATATATATATATACAATAGAATATGACCCAGCCATAAAGAAGAATGAAATTCCGTCATCTGCAACAACATAAATGGATCCAGAGGGCATTATTCTAAGTGAAATAAGTCAGACAAAGACATATACTGTATGTTATCACCTATGTGTGGAATCTAAAAACAAACTAATGAACATAACAAAACAGAAACAGACTCACTGATATGGAGAACAAACCAGTGGCTACCAGTAGGGAGGGGAGAGAGGCGAGATGTGGGCAGGAGATTAAGAGATACAAGCTAGGATGGAGAAAATAGACAAGCCACAGGAATATACTGTATACCACAGGGAATACAGCCAATTAGTTTACAGTAACTTTAAATGGAGTATAATCTATTACAATTTTAAATCACTATGCTGTCAACACCCGAAACTAATATAGTATTATAAATCAGTGAAGCCCCTCAGTCGTGTCCAACTCTTTGTGACCCCACGGACAGGGGCCTGTCAGGCTCCTTCGTCCACGGGATTTTCCAGGCAAGAATACTGGAGTGGGTTACCCTTTCCCTCTCCAGGGGATCTTCCCAACCCAGGGATCAAACCTGGGTCTCCCACATTGTAGGCAGTTTCCTTACCGTCTGAACCACTAGGGAAGTCATTGTAAATCAACTATACTTCGATTAAAAAATCATTTCCTAGTGGTAGGGACATGAAATGAAGCAAGTCTCGTCTGCAAGCGCACAGGGCAAGGTACAGAGAGAGCGGGGTCTGATTTTCCAGTATTTGCTGCAACTGAGTGAAGTTCAGCTGCTACAGTCACCACAGGAATTAACAGTAGCCAAGAGCCAGAACAATCAAAGCTCCCCACAGGAGAAAATACCTTGATTTATCTGCATGTGCCTGACTTCCTATAGTAACAGCGCTGCCTTGGCCTCCTGATACACTAAGTCCCCCACGAAGGAAACTTCAAGTTGCAAACTTTCAAAGATGCAAACTTGCATCTGGTTCCAGCAAGGAACCAGCACCCCTGCCAGTAACATCAGGCGTGTGAAACTGCAGCCTGCCGAGCCTTCAGCTCTACCATCTCCCACCTCCTCCTCTCCCTCCTCCAGGCAGTAACGTTTCTGTCCTGTTCACTTGATGCCAGCCCCTGTGTGCCAGGTACTATAGTGTCTTACTGTACTTTTCAAGATATTGTACTATAAGGTTGAAAATGTTTTATTTTGTGTGTGTCTGTTTTTTTAATGTATTTTTGTGTGAAAAGTATTGTAAACCTATTACAATACGGTACTGTATAGTCAATTGTGTTAGTTGGGTACCTAGGTTAACTTTGTTGGACTTATGAACGCTTTCTTCGAATGGAATCCATTCATAAGTAGGGGACTTACCGTACCGCCTAAGCAAAAGGACTTGGGGTCCTATTGTTCTTCCCCGTTTTATTGATAAACGAAAGGCAAAGGTAGAAGGCAAACTCCAGGCTGGCAAAGCTCTGAGACCGAACCATCTGGATTGAGGAGGAGAGACAGGAGGAAGAGACATGAGGTTGGCACGCACCAGCGTCTCTGGAGATTCAGAGAGAAGCAAGTCACAGAAGAGACATTTCTGCAGAAAGATAGTGGCTAATTCTTTCAACAAATACAGACTGAAAGAGCAGAGCGACAGGTCACAACCAGACTCACTNTATATAATATAAATTATATAATAATATATTAAATAAATACAATGAATTAAATATTGTATTATAACATAAATTATATATACATAATTATTATGCATATATCATATATATATATACAATAGAATATGACCCAGCCATAAAGAAGAATGAAATTCCGTCATCTGCAACAACATAAATGGATCCAGAGGGCATTATTCTAAGTGAAATAAGTCAGACAAAGACATATACTGTATGTTATCACCTATGTGTGGAATCTAAAAACAAACTAATGAACATAACAAAACAGAAACAGACTCACTGATATGGAGAACAAACCAGTGGCTACCAGTAGGGAGGGGAGAGAGGCGAGATGTGGGCAGGAGATTAAGAGATACAAGCTAGGATGGAGAAAATAGACAAGCCACAGGAATATACTGTATACCACAGGGAATACAGCCAATTAGTTTACAGTAACTTTAAATGGAGTATAATCTATTACAATTTTAAATCACTATGCTGTCAACACCCGAAACTAATATAGTATTATAAATCAGTGAAGCCCCTCAGTCGTGTCCAACTCTTTGTGACCCCACGGACAGGGGCCTGTCAGGCTCCTTCGTCCACGGGATTTTCCAGGCAAGAATACTGGAGTGGGTTACCCTTTCCCTCTCCAGGGGATCTTCCCAACCCAGGGATCAAACCTGGGTCTCCCACATTGTAGGCAGTTTCCTTACCGTCTGAACCACTAGGGAAGTCATTGTAAATCAACTATACTTCGATTAAAAAATCATTTCCTAGTGGTAGGGACATGAAATGAAGCAAGTCTCGTCTGCAAGCGCACAGGGCAAGCTACAGAGAGAGCGGGGTCTGATTTTCCAGTATTTGCTGCAACTCAGTGAAGTTCAGCTGCTACAGTCACCACAGGAATTAACAGTAGCCAAGAGCCAGAACAATCAAAGCTCCCCACAGGAGAAAATACCTTGATTTATCTGCATGTGCCTGACTTCTTATAGTAACAGCGCTGCCTTGGCCTCCTGATACACTAAGTCCCCCACGAAGGAACCTTCAAGTTGCAAACTTTCAAAGATGCAAACTTGCATCTGGTTCCAGCAAGGAACCAGCACCCCTGCCAGTAACATCAGGCGTGTGAAACTGCAGCCTGCCGAGCCTTCAGCTCTACCATCTCCCACCTCCTCCTCTCCCTCCTCCAGGCAGTAACGTTTCTGTCCTGTTCACTTGATGCCAGCCCCTGTGTGCCAGGTACTATAGTGTCTTACTGTACTTTTCAAGATATTGTACTATAAGGTTAAAAATGTTTTATTTTGTGTGTGTCTGTTTTTTTTAATGTATTTTTGTGTGAAAAGTATTGTAAACCTATTACAATACGGTACTGTATAGTCAATTGTGTTAGTTGGGTACCTAGGTTAACTTTGTTGGACTTATGAATGCTTTCTTCGAATGGAATCCATTCATAAGTACGGGACTTACCGTACCGCCTAAGCAAAAGGACTTGGGGTCCTATTGTTCTTCCCCGTTTTATTGATAAACGAAAGGCAAAGGTAGAAGGCAAACTCCAGGCTGGCAAAGCTCTGAGACCGAACCATCTGGATTGAGGAGGAGAGACAGGAGGAAGAGACGTGAGGTTGGCACGCACCAGCGTCTCTGGAGATTCAGAGAGAAGCAAGTCACAGAAGAGACATTTCTGCAGAAAGATAGTGGCTAATTCTTCCAACAAATACAGACTGAAAGAGCAGAGCGACAGGTCACAACCAGACTCACTACATAGTTACTTGTGTTTATCGTTCAGCCAAGCTCTTGAAATTCACCTTGGAACTGGACCCACAATGTTTAAACCTGACACTCCAAAGGGAGGTATCATCTTGGTCAGGTCACACATTCTCAAAGCAACTGGTCTTAAAATGTTGAGCCGAAACATACAACAGTATAACTTGTGCTGGGGTGCCACCTAGCGATCAGCGGTAAATTTGTGTTTTCAAGTTAGCTAATAGGCATGCGAAGTTGCTTCAGTCAGGTCCGATCCTTTGCGACCCTATGGACTGTAGCTTGCCAGATTCCTCTGCCCGTGGGATTCTCCAGGAAGGAATACTGGAACGGGTTGCCATGCCCTCTTCTAAGGGATCTTCCTGGCCCAGGGATTGAACCCGCGTCTTTTACATCTCCTGCACTGGCAGCCGGGTTCTTTACCACTAGCACCACCCGGGAAGCCCAGGATGTAGGTATACACACCTGTCCCAAAGGTCTAAACTCACTCTGTCCAATACATCTGTAACGAGAGCCACCTATGTGGGAGGTGTATAGAGAGTTGGGGACGAGGTTCAAGGCCAATTCTGAGGTTTAGTGTGCTTAGATCTTAGAATAGGTGCAGCAGTAGCTGTAGACATGGGCATAGGTTCCTCAAGAATGGATGGTGAAAGATGCTGCTAGGTTTTGAACTGGAATGCCTGCACCCAGGCTGCCGATCAGGTCTAAGGATCTGGTGAATGAATGATCCCCGAGATTACAAGACACTGAGCCTTGTCCTGCGTCCACAGCTCTGAATTCAGGAATGTCACGGACCAGGCTGTGTTTACTGAGGTTCGGCAGGGTGATGACCAGTCACGCTGAGGGTGCCCCACAGTGAAATCCCATAGGATTTAGCTGCTGTGTTGGTGAGAGTCACCTGGCCTAGCATGTCCCAGGCTAATACAAACACACAGAAGTCTAGGCCCAGGAGGGGCCGCTGACTTTCTGGAGGCTGAATGTGACCCTGGATACCCAGACGTTCCCATCTGCACCTCACTCCACCTCCAGCCCACACATCTACGGTGAGATTGTTTAGAGTCTGAAGCTTGCACTTTTCTTTCTCCCACAGAATGCTGCTGATCAACTGGTTTTCTGACTGCTCAGTTCATTCTGAATCCCCCAGGTATAAAAAACACATTGGGTTTACCCAGTGGATGACTGGGCTTGGCTTTCCTTCCCTTGGCGCCAACAAATAACACTCATCAATGCAGCCAACAAGCCCCAGGGGGGAAATGAGGCTGTCCTACTTGCGTGGGGCAGAACAGCCTCCTCTCCATCACAGAAGGTCCAGAGACATTTAAAACAGTTGTTTACAGACTTCCCTGGTAGTCCAGGGGCTAGGACTCCTAGCTCCCAGTGCAGGGGACCCAGGTTCGATCCCTGGTCAAGGAACTAGATCCCACACACTGCAACTGAGAGTCTGCATGCCACAGCTAAAGACCCCACACGATGCAAGAAAGCGAAGATCCTCAGTGCCACAACTAGGACCCAGTGCAGCCAAAGAAATAAATATTTTAAATTAAACAATTAAAAAATAAAACATTTGCTTAATGTTACCTCTTAATTGGCAATGGCCGAGCAGTCCTAAACACAAAGAACATCAAACAATTCATAACAGGGATTTACAGGTACTGACCTACCTAATAAACTGGGCATTCCTGAAGGAGGTTGACTGGAGTGACAGACAGCAGTTCTGGAAAGAAAAATGACCATAAGAGAGAAGTCTTGTTTAATTTACCTAAAGAGTAATCCACATTTGGCTTTTCTTCCATCGGCCCCCTTCTGTTGACAAACTGTGTCTGCACAGCTACTGTGCAATGGAAGACAAGGTTCATGTGTATATGTTAGTTGTGAGACTGGGTGAAATACCAGAAAATCAGAAAATATCTCAACGATCATTGTGAAGGATTTACTAGATAAATCAGGACACACTTAATACCATGGAATACTAAGTAACCAGTGAGGAAAAGGTTGAGAAAACAACAAAAGGACAAAAATACATGAAAAAGAACAGTTTTTAAAACACTAGACGAGCATGCGTGCTAAGTCGCTTCAGTCATGTTCAACTCTTCGCAACCCACCAAGTTCCTCTGTCCACGGAATTCTCCAGGCAAGAATACTGGGATGAGTTGCCATGCCCTCCTCCAGAGGATCTTCCCAACCCAGGAATCAAACCCACGTCTCTTATGTGTCCTGTACTAGCGCCACCCTGGAAGCCCAAACATTGAACATCAGGTGATAAAGGACAGTGATCCCTGGGGACAGGAAACAAGCAGAGCTCCTAATACGGCCTGTCTGACTCCTCCCTGCCCCGCATGCTCTCTGCTCAAGCGTCCGTCTCTCACACTCAGTAGGATCCCTCCCACTACAAGCCTTTGCACCTGCTCTTCCCTGTCCTTGTTCATTTCTGCCTTTCAGATCTAGCTTCTTCAGGCTTTCTCTGAGTCTCCTGACGCTTGGACTAGGTCACACCCCCCAAAGAAGCACTCTTAGGACAGTATTTTTCTGCTCCTTCTGCTTCTCGTTTGTTACAAAATATTATATAATACACATGCTTCCCTGGTGGCTCAGAGGTTAAAGCGCCTGCCTCCAATGCAGGAGACCTGGGTTCGATCCCTGGGTCGGGAAGATCCCCTGGAGAAGGAAATGGCACCCTACTCCAGTATTCTTGCCTGGAAAATCCCATGGACGGAGAAGCCTGGTAGGCTACAGTCCATGGGGTCACAAAGAGTCGGACAGGACTGAGCGGCTTCACTTTCACTTTCACACATGAACATACACATGAACACCAACATATTAGCCCTGATGATATCACAATACCAAAATTTCTAACATAAACTTACAGTTTTCATTCTATGTTATTACAGAATTGATGTAGGACTGTACATAACAAAATAGTAAATTTAGATGACACAAGCAAAAATCAAATCAGATTTCTTCCTTAATTTCATGTAGAAACTGAAGCAGTTAGGATTGGCATTATGTGATTCAGCATTATGTTTATGAGCATTATGTTTCAGCATTATGTGATAGAACATCCAAATTAACAATGAATAAATCTTGCATGTGACATACACACACAGTCTGGAACTGTCTGGAACTGGTATGGAGTGTCTAAGATATCATAAGGAATGCAGGTTCTTTAAGCTTTACACTCTACCCCAAAGACCTTGGCTTCAGGGTCTAAAATAGCTGTTAGAGTTCCAGCCATCACATTTACAATCCAGACAGTAGGATGGAGAATTGGGAGAAAAGAGAAAAAGACATGCAACAACCTTTTAAAGCAGTAGTTATGTGGTTATACCTGGCTGCCAGGGAAAGTAGGAGAAGGGAGTGTTTGACAAGGGAAAATTACCTACTGTATGACTTTGGGTTTTTTTGTTATATTCCATGTTTTCTTTTTTATTGGAGTATAGTTGATTTATAATGCTGTGTTAGTTTCGACTGTACAGCAAAGCAAATCAGTTATACACATACCCACACTTTTCTAGATTCTTTTCCCATAGAGGTCATTACGGAGGATTGAGTAGAGTTCCCTGCGCTATACAGTAGGTCCTTGTTAGTTATCTATTTATACACAGTAGTGTGTATACATCAATCCCAACTTCCCAGTTCATCCATCCCACCCTCCCCTGACTGTATGACTCTGGAAAATGAACGCATTTAGGGTAAGTGGCTAAGAGTCTCTGCTTCAGACATGTTCACGTTTTACATGCTTTTAAAGGTGGGGGAATGTGTGATTCTCAGGAACTTAAGAAACTGATTACCAGGGGCAAATGGTTGGAAAAGGGTAAAAAGAGAGGACACTGGGATGGGGCAGTGCAAGTGGGGCGAGGGCTACCTTCTCTGAGGGTGGCTTCTTGTTCCAGAATCATGGTAACGTGGGTTGGGAGGAACTGAGAATGACTAGTAAAGGGCACAGGGCTACTTTTGAATATGATGAAAATGTTGTGGAATTAGATTGCGGGGGTGATCGCACAACTTGGTGAATATATTAAAAATCACCAAGCCCTGCACTTTAAATAGACGAATTGAGGGACTTCCCTGGTGGTCCAGTGGCTAAGACTCCGTGCTCCCAGTGGAGGGGGCCTGGGTTTGATTCCTGGTCGGGGAACTAGACCCTACATGCCCTAGCTAAGGGTTCATAGGCCTCGAATAAAGATCCCACGGGCTGCAATGAAGATCGAACATCCCGCATGCTATAACTAAGACCCAACGCAGTCAGATAAATAAAAATAAATATTTTAAAAAATAATAAAATAAATAGATGAGTTGTATGGTACATGAATTATATCTCAATATAGCTACTTAAAAAAAAAAAAAGGCAAGGATAAGCAAAGAAACTGATGAACATGAAGGTGTATCTAAAACACATACACAATAACAACAGCCAAGCTGGGGGCTGAGAGCACAGTGCTGCTTGGCCCTTCTGCTTCACACCCGCGCCTGCTCAGCTGCTCAGTCGTGGCTGACTCTTTTCGACCCTATGGGCTGTAGCCCTCCAGGCTCCTCTGTCCATAGGATTCTCCAGGCAAGAATACTGGAGTGGGTTGCCATTTCCTCTTCCGGGGAATCTTCCCAACCCAGGAACTGAATTGGCATCTCCTGCATTGGCAGGCGGGTTCTTTACCACTGAGCCACGGTAGAAGTATAACAACGGACCATCATCAGGGCTGTGTGCTCCCACAGGCACACATGAAGTAATTTTGATTTCAGGAATATGAAGGCATGCAGTTGATTAAAACATACTGAACATGTAAAGAATGAATTCTAAATAATTTTTTAGAAAAGAAATAGCCATAGAGACTGTCGGGATATCAGCTGACTCCTTGGAAAATTGATAATTATGGGGGAGGAACCACGTATTCCTCCTGTCTTTCTGATAGACACTGAATTTCAGTGTAACCCAATGTCTCTGTAGACAAGGGAAAGGTTGTCGGTGAGGAAGAATTCTAGCCAGGGCTAGGACCAGGGAAAGGTGAGGGAGATCCTCGCGTGTGAAATCTATGGATTCTAGTTAAGAGATGCAGGAGTGTCAAAATTTGAAAATTGTTTCAACTATTAGCGAAATAACTGATTAACACAGTGATCACTAGCGCTTCTGAAATCATTAGGGAAAAGGCTGACAGGAAATGTATAAAGATCAGACCGGCACTATACAAACCCAAGGAACAATCTTTTTTTTAATTTTTTTGGCCATGCTGCAAGGCTTGTAAGATCTTATTTCCCTGACCTGGAATCAAACTTAGGCCCTTGACAGTAAGCTTGGAGTCCCAGTGGCTGGACTGCCAAGGAACACCCTAGGATCGATTCTTTTTTCTTATAATTTTTTTAAATTTATTTTTTAATTGGACAAAAATTACTTTACAATGTTGTGTTGGTCTCTGTTGTACAATAACACAAATCAGCCATAATTATACATATACCTCCTCTCTCTTGAGCCTCCCTCTCCCCCTCCCACCCTTCTAGGACATCACAGACTGGGTAGGATCAGTCAGATTCTACCATACTTGGTAGGATCAATCTTAATGTCTCTCTCTCTCTCTCTCTCTCTCTCTCTCTCTCTCTCTCTCTCACACACACACACACACACACACACACACACAAATGAGATAGCAGGACTTCGCTGGTTACCCGTGATTAAGACTCTGCACTTCCAATGCAGAGGATGCAGGTTCAATCCCTAGTCAGGGAACTAAGATCCCACCTGTCACACAGTATGGTCAAAAGCTAGACTAAACTAAATTGAACTAAACTAAACTAAAATAGACATTGTAAAAAATGAGAGACTTCCCTGGTGGTAGCAGTTAAGAATCCACCTGCCAAGGTAGGGGCAAGGGTTTGATCCTTGTTGCAAGATGATCCCACATGCTGTGGGGTAACTAAGCCCACGCACCGTAACTGCTGAGCTCACGCGGTAGGGCCCTTGCTCCCTCCACAAGAAAAGCCACCACGATAAGAAGCCTGTGCGCCGCCACTAGGGAGTAGCCCCCCCCTCCCCCCGTCACTGCAACTACAGAAAGCCCACGTGCAGCAGCACAGACCCAGAGCAGCCCAAAGTAAATAAAAATTCTTTCAAATGAGATAGCAAATAGCATATACCTCCAGACAGTGATGCAGAAAGTACACAGCACCACCCAGGAAGGATTCTCAAGGGAAAAGAAAAATTGAACCATAATACAATCAAGCCTTTAAAACTGATCTCGGGCCAGGAAAGATGGGAAGATGGCTCAGTGGTAAAGAATCCACCTGCCAGGGCAGGTGACACAGCTTCAGTCCTCGAACTGGGAAGATCCCACGCGCCCCGGAGCAGCTAAGCCCGTGCACCACTGAGCCTGTGCTCTGGAGCTCAGGCGCCGCAGCTACTGAAGCCCAAGCACCCTAGAGCGCATACTCCGCAAGAGAAGCCGCCGCAACGTCGCGTTAGTCGTGTCCGACTCTTTGTGACCCCATGGACGGTAGTCCGCCAGGCTCCTCTGTCCACGGGATTCTCCGGGCAAGAATACTGGAGAGGGTTGCTATGCCCTCCTCCAGGGCATCTTCCTGACCCAAGGACTGAAACAGTGCCTTTTACGTCTCCTGCATTGGCAGGGGGACTCTCTACCACTAGCGGCCCCTGCAAAGCCCCAGGGAGAAGCCTGCACACCACAGTTAGAGGGTAGCCCCCGCTGGCCACAAACAGAGAGAAGCCTGAGCAGCAATGAAAGCCCAGCACCGCCAAAAATAAATACATAAAAATTAAAAAATTACAAACTGACCTCTGGGGCACAGGAAATACTGAGATAAAGGAAGCGATACACCAGATCTCAAAGGAGGGATCTTATATTGGACTCTAATTTCATCAAGCAGTCAATGAAAGAAAAAATAAAAAGGGAGGAAACTGCTCTAGATTAAGAGAAACATAAGACTTAAAAGACTTATAAGAAACACAAGAGACATAACCAAATAAAAGGGATCTTGTTTGATCCTGATTTTAAACAGAAATCATAAAAAGAGTATTTTTATGCAATAGAGGAAATTTGAGTACAGCTTGGTAATTGAGTATTTAAGGTATTATTTGAAATTTTGTTAGATGGGATAATGGCATTGTGGTTAGGCAAGCAAGTATTTGGATATTCCTTTCGAGGTTGCATACTGAAGTGTTTAGAAGTGAATGGGTGATGTCTGGGTCTTGCTTTAAAATATTCCAGCAGCCAAACATCAGAAGAGGAAAAGAGTAGACAAAACAAGTCCATGATGAGATGAAGCTGGGGGCGAACACACAGAATTCGTTACATTTTCAGCAAAATCCCGTCTTACAGTGTGCAGCCTAGAGAAACTCTCATAACCGAGCGCACCGGCAAGGGTGGGCTCCACGGCCATGTTTGTACCCTTTTGGTTGCACCTTTTGGGTTAGCCAAAAGGTTCATTCGGGTTTTCCCAATAAAATGAAAACTGGAAATGACTTAAGAGTCTTGTCCATAAGATTCAGTCTGCTAACGTGATGAGACGGTCCTGTCAGCAGTCATTTCCTCCTCCTCCTACTTAATAAAACCCCGATTTTATTGATCCCCCACATCAATGTTTTGTGGCTGCATCATAATGAGCCCGAGGCACATACTGGACTCTCTTTTGCCAGTAATTGATCCAGTGGTGGGCAGGCAACCAATTTGACCAAGGAGAACCAAGGGAAGATTTTGGTGAGAGGCTTCTGGGGACAATTCACTACTGCATTGATTCTGAGACACATTCATTCATTTCTGAAATTGGCAGGCTACTCACAATCAATCTGTCAGAGGACTGCTGTGGTGAGTCATTCCCCATGTGTGTGGAACCTTGATCCGGAAACCTACTGGTTTGTGACTTCTTCTGGTAAGACCCGAAAGTGTCAGAACTAAAACCTACAGAATGGGACTCCTTGAGATAAGTGTGGTTATTCTGTGAGGAGACTGCTGTCCTGCCAGTGCTCCTGGGAGAACAGAGAGTGATTTCTTGGGGAGGAAGACAGACTGGGAAGGCAGTGAATTGAAAAGCAATTTAAAGTGAACTCTGGTGGGAAGATGTTCTGAAAATGCCATAACTAATTCATATCATTTCTATATTCTTGTTTTGTATGCTCAAGAGTAACATATAATATTTTTAAACTTTATGTTTTTGTCTCAAAGAGGTATTTTATAAGCATCAAATAAAAATTCTAAGGGATAAGAAAGCATTAAGTCAGTTTAATTGTCGGCACTCTTTATTTTTAATAGTAAATTGATAGCATCTTGGGTTTGATGAAATGTGGTACCTATTTGTTAGAAAATAAAGCTAGAAAAGGAAAATGCTTTGCCCTCTTTGTCCGCTTCCTGCTTTGGGTACCAAGACAGGCAAGAGTACGATGCTCAGAGTTACAGTCACAAGAGGAAGACAGACAGAATCCCAGGGATGCCAAATAGCATCTTGACATTGTGAGTCACTGACCTACCACCGGAATAGTCTACCTACAGATTACTCATCAGTGAGATAATTAATGCCTTTTCCTGTCTTTTAGTTTTGTGGGGTTTTTTTTTTTTTTGGCCACACTGGGTGGCATGCATGATCCCAGTGCCCTGACCACACCACCTGCAGTCCCCCTGCAGTGGACGCATGCAGTCTTAACCACAGGACCACCAGGAAAGCCCTTTTTCATTTATGAGACTTATGTAGGGATCATACCACCAACTACACCTAAGTGATGATGATTTTGTGGAATACTGAACAGTAGTTAAACTATACATGTTGTTTAATATAAGTATAAATTACATGTTTATAATATACTTTGTATAAATATTATATATTATGAATACATATTTTTGCAGGTTCGATCCCTGGATCTGGAAGATCCTCTGAGAGAGGGTATGGCAACCCACTCCAGTATTCTTGCCTGGAGAATCCATGGACAGAGGAGCCTGGTGTGCTGCAGTCCATGGGGTCACAAAGAGCTGGGCATGACTGAGTGAACTGAACTGAGGAATATATATTTAAATCTTAAAAAATGCAGTGTTGGGTTAAAATAGTTTCAGAATGGCCCTATCAATGTGATGCTTATATAAAGTTGAATGAATGAAAATAAATGTTTTTTCTGCATATAAGGTGAAGTCGCTTATACTATGTTTTAAACATGGACTTCAGGGACACATACCATCTTTAGAGCAGTGGCTACCTCTGGGAAGGGAGTAAGGGAAATAAAATCAGGAAGGGAATATAAACTTGACTCATCTATACCAGTGATGATTTTCAAAAGAAAATGTGGCAAACATTGATACTGGTCAAATCTGAGTAGTAAATAAACATCATAACATATTCTGTACTTCCCTATGTTCTAAAATCTCTCATCATCATGATCAAATTTTAAATACTCGACTTTTCCATACTTATAGTTGCAATAGTCTTCCAGAATTCATGTTTCAGAGAGTAATAAAAATACGTTTAGTATATTTTTTCTTCCCTTGTAAATTGGAAACGTCCTCAAGGAGAAGAAACCACTGAATCACTAAAAAAAAATTTTCTACCTGGGCAGTTTGACACAGAATCAGATATTGGTAATGTTTGCACAACTTTGTGAATATACTAAAAACCGTGAAATTGCACATTTTATTGGGTTGGCCAAAAAGTTTATTCAGTTAATAATGCATTGTTCAATAAGGGTCTTGGTAAAAATAAAAATGTGCCAATGGCACCCCACTCCAGTCCTCTTGCCTGGTAAATCCCATGGACGGAGGAGCCTGGTGGGCTGCAGTCCAAGGGATGGCGAAGAGTCGGACACGACTGAGACTTCACTTTCACTTTTCTCTTTCATGCATTAGAGAAGGAAATAGCAACCCACTCCAGTGTTCTTGCCTAGAGAATCCCAGGGACGGGGGAGCCTGGTGGGCTGCCATCTATGAGGTCACAGAGTCAGACACGACTGAAGCGACTTAGCAGCAGCAGCAGTAACCGAACTTTTTGGCCAATCCAATAAAAGGGTGGATTGCATGGTATGTGCTTATATCTCAGGTTTGAAAATTAGATGCCAAAAAACCCCTAAACCAATGNACAGAGTCAGACACGACTGAAGCGACTTAGCAGCAGCAGCAGTAACCGAACTTTTTGGCCAATCCAATAAAAGGGTGGATTGCATGGTATGTGCTTATATCTCAGGTTTGAAAATTAGATGCCAAAAAACCCCTAAACCAATGACTTCTTATTTTTCACGTTTCTGGGGGTTGACTGAGCAGTTTTTCTGCTTCATATGATGTGAGCTAGGATCACTCATCGGACTGCATTGATCTGGCAGCTTGTTTGAGTTGGAAGGTTCGAGAAGCCTTCATTGTTATGTCAGGAACCTTGGTGCTGGCTGTCAGTTGGGGCACCTTGGATCTCCTTTCCATAGTCTTTAGCAGGACAGCCTCGAAGGACGGCAGGTGAGTACAAGAGCGGAAAAGTGGACGCTGCCCTGCCTTTCAAGGGCTAGAACCAAAATTGGCTCAGGATCACTTCTGAATTCAGTTGGTCCAAGCAAGTCACAGCTCATCTNCTGGAAGGCTGCAGTCCATGGGGTCACTGAGGGTTGGACACGACTGAACGACTTCACTTTCACTTTTCACTTGCATGCACTGGAGAAGGAAATGACGACCCACTCCAGTGTTCTTGCCTGGAGAATCCCACGGACGGCGGAGCCTGGTGGGCTGCCGTCTATGGGGTCGCACAGAGTCGGACAGGACTGGAGTGACTTAGTAGTAGTAGGTACATAGTCATACTATCACTAGCTGGACGTGAACTGACTCGTCATGACTGGTGACACAGCGGAGACCACAGACATTCTCCATCTCCCACTTCTGAATTAACTCTTCTCCCTCTCTATAAACGAGGGAGAGCTGCCAATATTGAAAGATGAGAGACAAGACCCGAGATGTCTTCAAGACAGGCGAGTTCCAGAAACTTTACAGCTGAATGTAGAGGTTAAGGTAACAGTTGCTTATAGTCCTGTTACTTGGGAAAGTGGGTTAACATCTGGGCCTCATTTTCCTGATCTGTGAAATGGATAAGGACCCACAGGGGGGACCACATGTGAGCAAGTGAAAACTGGCTCTGCTGACAAGCCTGGAGCCTAAGAAAGTGAGACAATTCTTCTAGTAGAATGTCCCCAGCTGGACATACACAGCTCTCACAGGGTATGAATATGTTCAGAGAAGCGTACGCCATGATTGTTGTGGCAACAAAACAGAAACAAAGCCCTCCACAAGCACAACAATGATGGAACACCTTCTTCTGACGTGAGTGGGGCTGCCCCTTGACCAAGGAGAACTCCAGCCTTGCTCTAATCCTCCTGACTCCAGAATAAAAACTAAGACACAGAAACTCTGATTGTCTGCTTCCTGAATGCATCCAATTCCAAACTGTCAACCCCCCAACTTCCCTAATCCTTCTTTAAAATCATCCAGCAAGTGCCCAAATTCTATTAATTTCCTGCTAATTCATTTTTTATTGAGAGTTTCCTCACAGCAGCGAGATCAATAAACCCTTCCGGTGTCTTTTTTATGTCTAACACACTCATCAAAAGACATACTAGAATATTCATATTGGCCTTATTAGGCATAGACAAAATACCCAACTACTCAGCAATAAATGAATACCGGAAATGGCAACCCACTCCAGTATTCTTGCCTGGAAAATCCCATGGACAGAGGAGCCTGGTGGGCTATAGTCCATGGGGTCGCAAAGAGTCGGACACGACTGAGCAACTTCACTTTCACATTACATAACAGTGAGAAACTAACTTCGCTCAACAGCATGGACAAAACTTGTAAGATGGAGCAAAAGAAGCCAGATTCTCAAGAAACTATACTGTGATCCACTCTGATTAAGTTTGAAAACAGGTGAATAATCAATGGTGTTCGCCATCAGTTAGGAATCACCCTTGTGGCAGGGATGGGAGGAGGCACAAGGGGGCTTCTGCGGTGGGCAACCTGTCGTCCTTTCTCCGGGTACTAGTTATGTGGATATGCTGAGATGACGAAAATTCAAAAATCAGTGTTTATGCTTTGTGTACTTCTCTGTGTATATGTTAATATGAATTAGAAGGTTGTTTTTTTTAATGGGCAACCGTGTTAAAGGGACATGGAGCCTGAAAAAGCTCCCAATTAACAAAGCTGAAACAATGTGAGCAACAAAATCATGTAATAGTGGGTTATAACCACAAAATAAAATAAATGTCCATGTAAAAAGGATGTGGTTTATATAAGCAATGGAATACTATCCAGCCATAAAGAAGAATGAAATAACGCCATTTGCAGCAACACGAATGGCTAGTCAGTCACTTCTTTGGTCTTTCTCCCTAAAACCTATTACCCTAGTCTCACCATGAAAAAACACTGCTGCTGCTAAGTCGCTTCAGTCGTGTCCGACTCTTTGCAACCCCATAGACGGCAGCCCACCAGGCTCCGCCGTCCCTGAGATTCTCCAGGCAAGAACACTGGAGTGGGTTGCCATCTCCTTCTCCAATGCATGAAAGTGAAAAGGGAAAGTGAAGTCGCTCACTCGCGTCCGACTCTTCGCGACCAGGCTCCTCCGTCCCTGGGATTTTCCAGGCAAGAGGGCTGGAGTGGGCTGCCATTACCTGTACAGACCCAAATCCAGGTCCATTCTTCGAAAGTCCTGACCAGTACTCTTCAAAGCTGTCAAAGTCATCAAGAACAAGGAAAATCTGAGAAGTGATCACAGTCAAGAATAGCCTCAGGAGGGAAGTCCCTGGCGGTTCAGTGATTAGGAATCGGATGCCCGCCTAGGTTAGATACCTGGCGAGGGAAACTAAGATGGCACAAGCCGCGGGACACAGTCAAAAAAATGCCTAAGGATACATGAATAAACTTAATGTGGCATCTTGGACAAGATCCTGGAACAGAAAAGGGACGCTAGCTGAAAAAAAATTTTTTTTTAATTTTTTAAACACTGAATTTAGTTAATAATAATATACCAAACCGAGGTGGTTTCTCATATGTGACAGACGTACCTCAGTAGGGTACGTCTTGAATAATTACTCAAGATGCTCACAAGGGAAACTAGGTGAGGAGTGCGCAAGAGCTCCATGTATCATCTGCAATTTTTCTGTAAATCTAAAACTTCTAAAATAAAATGTTTTAGTTTGCTTTCAAACACGGACCCGCAACTGGGCTTTCTCACAAAGCTCTGAGGAATTATTACAGGTGTACAAGCCAAGTACAAGCTCAATGCTTAACACATAGATATGAGGTGTAGTTGTGGTTTCATGTGAAATAAGGGACAAGAGTTCGAATACTCATCATTTGTTAGCAACTGTTATCAGTGTAAACACTAGGAACCCTGTTCAGCCCAGCCCGGCCAGCACACGCGCAGACGCGCGAGCGAGCGAGCGCACGCCGGCCGGCGCGCTCACGCCGTGGGGCGGGGCATCCAGGACGCTGGCGTAGGGCGGGGCCAGGCGCGGTTCCCACGCCGGTCTCGGCGCCCGGAAGTAATGTGTCCGGGGACTCCGCGGGGCGGAAGCCGCGCATAAGTGGAGGCAGTGGCGCCGCCCGGGCCGGGGATGCTGCTGTTGCTGTTGCTAGACGACGCGAACTAGCCTTCGTCACTTCCTTAGCCCGCCGTCGGCCCACTCCCCAGGCCGGAACCCAGGGGCCCCGAGCCGGGGTGGGCGCAGGCTCGTCCTCTGACGTCCAGGACAGCAGCCAGCTGAGCAGCTGGAGTGGAGGCCACGCCACCTGCAGGGAAGAATCCGAGCCGAGGCGGGAAGATGGCTGCAGACAAGCCTGCAGGTGAGGCGCCCGCGCGCTAGAGCGGGCGGACCCTGCGCTGCTGCCGCGGGGCCCCAGGCGGGGACTTCGGGGCTGCTCTCTTTAGGGCGTGCATTTCTCTCCCTTAGACCCTCCCTCGGCCACCGCTAATGTGAGTCTTTGGGCCTCAGGTCCAGTACTTTCTTAGCAAGTGCAACATGAAGCCACTTGTGTTCGCCTTTGCCTTGCTCTTCGGAATTTCTGTGGTTTAAAAAGCATGAGTCTAGATGGCCGTTTCACAGACTTTTCGACTTCCCACTGGGGAAGGCGGAGCAAGGAAAGTTCACCCCGGAGACGCAGTACCGTGATGCCCGTGGCTCAGGCTACGACACTTACCTGGGTGGCTTCGGCCACACCAGCCTGCCTGTGGTCAGCGACATCCTGTGTAAATTACCTTTGTCGAAACCACTTATTGAAATAGACGTAGCGTTATCGTGTCTCACTTCTGCCTGTGCTATCTATCTAGTGCCTTGGTATTTAGAACCTTTTTCCGTCTAGTTCATCAAGATTAACTAATCTCGACGGTTTTCTTTATGGATTACTATTCCATTCCTAGAATCTTCTCCGTTTGAGGAATATAAAATTCTTTCCTGCCTACCTCTGGGATGGTCTTGATACCTGTTTCCTGTAAGATAATAATGTTCTCTGTGGCATCCATCCACGTTTTGTTGGAAGGGGCTTAAATTACAGGTTTTAGAAGTGGTCAGCACAGCCTTTTTACAATAAAATTTGTATATTTTTTAAGAAGGAAAAGAAAATCTTAATGTGCTCCAGGATTTTTAAATTAGATCCTGATCTCGATAATTGACAAACTGGATTTGAGATTAGACGGTAAGGCATCTGCCTGCAATGCGGGAGACCCGGGTTCGATCCCTGGGTGGGGAAGATTCCCTGGAGAAGGAAATGGCAACCCACTCCAGTATTCTTGCCTGGAAAATTCCATAGACTGAGGAGACTGGTAGGCTACAGTCCGTGGGATCGCAAAGAGTCGGACACGACTGAGCGACTTCACTTTCACTTTCGACTTCTTTCTGTCCTGATATGTGCCTGTGTGCTCAGTTGCTGACTCTTCAACCCCATGGACTGTAGCCCGTCAGGCTCTTCTGTCTATGAAATTTTCCAGGCAGGAATGGTGGGGGACCGTGCCAATCCTAATACAGGTACAGGTAAGTAAAATCATTAGAGCATCTCTTCAGTAATCTAAGAAAAACAAGAGAAAAGATCTAGAAAGCGGGACTAAGCACTTAGAGCGTGCTAGAGAATTTTAGGTAGGCTGATCAGGAAGAGCCTTTCGTGAGGTGATAGTTGAGCCCAGTGAAATGGAGTGAGCCTCATGGAATGGGGAGGAGTGGGTTGAGAGAAAGTTCCATGCAGGGAATAAGCTTGGCCTGTCCAAGTCTGAACCAAGGGGACCAGCATGTTGTTGTTCAGTTGCTAAGTCATATCCTCCTCTGTGATTTCATGGACGGTAGCCTGCCAGGCTCCTCTTGTCCTCCACTCTCTCCCAGAGTTTGCTAAAATTCTTGTTCATTGACTCCATAATGCTGTCTAACCGTTTTGTCCTCTGCCGCCCCCTTC
Organism: Neotragus pygmaeus; assembly: GCA_006410875.1. Classification (NCBI taxonomy): domain Eukaryota; kingdom Metazoa; phylum Chordata; class Mammalia; order Artiodactyla; family Bovidae; genus Neotragus; species Neotragus pygmaeus. The sequence continues at coordinate 262,263 of SJYV01038288.1, forward strand.
TCTTGCCTTCAGCATCAGAGTCTTTTCCAGTGAGTTCACTTTTCACATAAGGTGGCCAAAGTATTGGAGTTTCAGCAACAGTTCGCCAACGCATATTCAGGCTTGCTTTCCTTTAGGATTGATTGGTTTGAATTCTTTGCAGTCCAGGGGGCTCTCAAGAGTCTTCTCCAGCACCACAGTTTGAAAGCATGAATTCTTAAGCACTCAGCCTTCTTTATGGTCCACCTCTCACATCCCTACTAGAAAAACCATGACTACTAGAAAAACTGTGGCTTTGACTATACATACCACTATCACTGCTTCCACTTTTTCCCCTTCTGTTTGCCAGGAAGTGATGGGACCAGATGCCATGACCTTAGTTTTTCGAATGTTGAATTTCAAGCCAGCTTTTTCATTCTCCTCTTTCACCCTCATCAGGAGGCTCTTTCGTTCCTCTTTGCTTTCTGCTATTAGAGTGGTATCATCTGTGTATCTGAGGTTGTTGATAACTTCCAGCAGTCTTGTTTCCAGCTTGTTATTTCATCCAGCCTGGCATTTCACACAATGAACTTTGCATAGAAGTTAAATAACCAGTGGGACAATATACAGCCTTGTTGTACTTCTTTCCTAATTTTGCATGTCAGTTGTTCCATGTCCAGTTCTAAGTGTTGCTTTTTGAGCCACATACAAGTTTCTCAGGAGACAGTTAAGGTGGCCTGGTAATCCCATCTCTTTAAGAATTTCCCACAATTTGTTGTAATCCACACAGTCAAAGGCTTTACCGAAGCAGAAGTTTTTCTGAAACTCATTTGCTTCTTCCATGTTCCAAAGAGTATTGACAATTCCATCTCTGGTTCCTCTGCCCCTTCGAAACCCAGCTTGTACATCTGGCAGTTCTCAGTTCAGGCGCTGTTGAAGCCTAGCTTGAAGGATTTTGAGTACTACCTTGCTAACAGGTGAAATGAGTGCAATTGTACAGTAGTTGGAACATTCTTTGGTGTTGCCTTTCTTTGGGATTGGAATGTAAACTGATCTCTTCCAGTCCTGTGGCCACTACTGAGTTTTCCAAATTTGATGACATATTGACTATAGCACTTTAACAGCGTCATCTTGCAGGATTTGAAATAGCTTAGCTGGAATTCCGTCACCTCCACTAGCTTTGTTCGTAGTGATGCTTCCTTCCTAAGGCCAACTTGACTTCACATTCCAGGATGTCTGGCTCTAGGTGAGTGATCACACCATTGTGATTATCTTAGTCATTAGGACCTTTTTTGTACAATTCTTCTGTGTATTCTTGCCACCTCTTAATCTCTTGTGCTTCTGTTAGGTCCATACCATTTCTGTCCTTTATTGTGTCCATCCTTGCATGAAATGTTCCCTTGGTATCTCTAATTTTCTTGAAGAGATCTCTAGTCTTTCCCATTCTATTGTTTTCCTCTATTTCATTGCTTTGGTCATTTAAGAAGGCCCTCTTGTCCCTCCTTGCTGTTCTCTGGAACTCTGCATTCAGTTGGGTATATCTTTCCCTTTGTCCCTTGCCTTTCATTTCTCTTCTTTCCTCAGCTATTTGGAAAGCCTCCTCAGACAGCATTTGTTTTTCTTTGGGATGGTTTTGTTCACTGCCTCCTGTACAGTGTTAGAAACCTCTGTCCATAATTCTTCAGGCACTCCAGATTGAATCCCTTGAATCTATTCATTACCTCCTCTGTATAAGGGATTTGATTTAGATCATATGTGAAAGGCCTAGTAGTTTTATCTACTCTCTTCAGTTTAAGCCTGAATTTTGCAATAAGGAGCTCATGATCTGAACCACATTCAGCCCCAAGTCTTGTTTTTGCTGACTGTATCTTTGGCTGCATCTTTGGATGCAGAGTCTGCATCTTTGGCTGCAAAGAACATAATCATTCTGATTTTGGTATTGATCATCTGGTGATGTCCATGTGTAGAGCTTTCTCTTGGGTTGTGGGAGAAGGGTGTTTGATATGACCAGCATGTTCTCTTGACAAAATTCTGTTAGCCTTTCCCCTCCTTCATTTTTACTCTGTGGCCAAAGTTGCCTGTTATTCTGGGTTTGTCTTGACTTCCTACTTTTGCATGCCAATCCCCTATGATGAAAAGGACGTCTTTTTTGTGTGTGTGTGTTCGTTCTTGAAGCTCCTCCATCCTTGGAATTCTCTTGGCAAGAATACTGGAGTGGGTAGCCGTTCCCTTCTTCAGGGGATCTTCCTGACCCAGGAATCAGTCCCAAGTCTCCTGCGTTGCGGGCAGATTCTTTACCATCTGAGCCACTAGGGAAGCCTATAGGTCTTCATAGAACTGGTCAACTTCAGCTTCTTCTACATCAATGGTTGGGGAATAGACTTGAATTACTATGATGTTGAATGGTTTGCCTTAGAAACGAACCAAGATTATTTCATTGTTTTTGAGACTGCATCCAAGTAATCTGTTTTGGACTCTTTTGTTGACCATGAGGGCTACTCAGTTTCTTCTAAGGGATTCTTGCCCACAGTGGTAGATGGTCATCTGAATTAAATTCGTCCATTCCCATCCATTTTAGTTCACTTATTCCTAAGATGTTGATGTTCGCTCTTGCCATCTCCTGCTTGACCACGTCCAGTTTATCTTGATTAATGGACCTAACATTGCAGGTTCCTATGCAGTATTGTTCTCTGCAGCATCAGACTTTACAGCCGCACACATCCATAGCTGAGTGTTGTTCCTATATTGGCCCAGCCACTTCATTCTTTCTAGGGCTATTGCTAATTGCCCTCTGCTCTTCCCAAGTGGCATATAAGACACCTTCCAACCTGGGGGGCTCATTTGCCTTTCATACAGGTACTCGTGTCCATGGGTTCTCCAGGCAAGAATGCTGGAGTGGATTGCCATTTCCTCCTCCAGTGGACCACATTTTGTCAGAACTCTTCGCTGTGGCCCATCATCTTTGGTGGCCCTGCATGGCATGGCTCGTAGCTTCATTGAGTTGCAAAGCCCCTTCACCACAATAAGGCTGCTATCCAGGAAGAGAAAGGTGACCAGCATATTCCCTCTCAGTTTAGGACATTGTCTCTCCCCCAGCTTTACCATTCCTACTGTCCATATCAGCGCCCTTGCCTGGAATGACCTTTTTAGCTTTGAAGTCTATCTAGGTTTCAAGTCTTACCTCCATTATTCTTCTACTGAATCATTCTGTGGTTTGCCAGAATTGAGTGCCAAGCCCTGCCTTTGATGTTAAAGAAATGGATGTGACACAGTCCCTGCTTTTGGTCTGCTCCTCAGTCTGTTAGAGACATCCCTGCAATAGTGACACTCCCACTTGGGAAGAGCTATGTACTATGTGTCACAGAAAAATAGGGTTTAGAGTGATTGTTGCTTTGATTGGTTTAAGCTTATAGCCCACACTGTAGGAAACTTCCTGCCTGGATAATCAAGTTGACTTTGTATTAAGTAGGTAAGGATAGAGTTAAATAAAACAAAACTGGAAGCCCAGAGACTGAAACCAGCTAATGTTGTGGATTAATTTATTCAGTAAATATTCACCGGTTTAGGCTACCCTGCCAGGCACTGCAAAGTCTCTGTCCTCATGGAGCTTGTAATATACCTGCAAGGCAGATAAATATGTAAACAAAGTAAGAAATAATTAGGATTTCAAGCTGTGATAAATTGTGAAGAGGGACTCTCCTCGGAATTCAGTGGTTAAGAATCCACGCTTCCGGGACTTTCCCGGTGGGCCAGTGGTTAAAACTCTGCACTTTCCCTGGAGAGGGTACAAGTTCGATCCCTGGTCAGGGAACTAAGATTCCATATGCTGTGTGACATAGGCAAAAAAATTAAAATGTTTAAAAAAAAAAAAAAAAGAATCCACGCTTCCTCTACAGGGAGCAGGATTCCATCCCTGGCCAGGGAACTAAGATCTCACATGATGGATGGTGTACCCTCCCCTCAAAAAAATGTGAAGAGAAAATAAGAGGATAAAGGATAACTGAGAGCAGGGATGCTACTTGGAGTGGATTTATGAGGGAGAAGGGCTCTCTTAGAGATGACATTTGAACAAAGACCCTGACAATAAACAGCCAGCGGGCCAAATAGGGGAAGAGGGATACACGTGGGAGGAGTATCCACTGTGCAGACCCCTTGGACAGCAGGAAGACCCTGGCGCCTAAGCACCGTGAGGACAGGCACGTTTGTCTGTTTAGTCGTGTGCTCCCTCCGGCTCCTAGACCAATAGCTGGTGTATCAAAGCACTCAGCATGTTCATAGCCGAGTAAACAGAGGAAGCATGGCACGAGGCGGTTAGAATTGTGGCAGAGGCCAGCTACTTCCAGCCTTATAAGGCCATGGAAGGAGGTGGAATTTCTTTCTAACTAAAGAGGAGCCTTAGAGATTTCAGCAGGGGCATCCATGATCTTCTAGTGGCAGCATGTGAGATCTAGTTCCGACCAGGAAGAGAACCCGGGCACCCTGCCTTGAGAGCTCGAAGTCTTAGCCACTTGTCCATGAGTTCATGTTTTAAGTGAGCCAGGTAAGTGATGAAGAGTTAGGAGCCTGGGGTGTGAAATCAGACAGCCTAGGTTCATCCTGCCTGTGCTACTTGTTATTTGTGTGACCTTGGGCAGATTTTAAGAAACCATTTTTTTAAGCCTCAGTTTTCCTATGTAGAGAAAGAGAATGATTATATCTACCTCACAGTTTTGGAAAGGGGTTAAATGGGCTCAACGTAGGCCCTGGTTTTTAAAAATGCTGACTAGTATTACTTTAGGGTAGGGGTTGCTGGAGAAGAGGGGCAGGTGTGAGAATCTTTAAAGGAGTGAAATTGGCAGAACTTGTGGATGATTGGGACTAGTTGGTGAGCATGAAGCCTCACTCCTTGAGAAAGGTTCTAAATTGAGCCTGTTTCCTCATTTGTAAAATGGGGGTCCTAATAATCTTAATTTATTCCTAATAGCTTCCTGAATTATTTACCTCACCTGGTTATAGCTTGTGAAGATCGGCTGAGGTGAAGTGTGTGTTTGCTGATTCGTGAAAAAGGGAAAGTCGACCAGATGAGTAATAGGAAGTCGGGAGAAGAGCATTTAAAGATGGCTTTGAAATCTTGAGCCATGATGACTGCAAAAATGGCAAGAAGACATGAATGGACCTGGTGACCGTCGTATAGAGTGAAGTCAGTCAGAAGAAAAAAGACAAATATATATTAATGCATACATGTGCAGTCTGAAAAAATTGGTATGCTGCTGCTGCTGCTGCTAAGGCGCTTCAGTCGTGTCCGACTCTGTGCAACCCCACAGACGGCAGCCCATTGGGCTCTGCCATGCCTGGGATTCTCCAGGCAAGAACACTGGAGTGGGTTGCCATTTCCTTCTCCAATGCATGAAAGTGAAAAGGGAAAGGGAAGTCGCTCAGTCGTGTCTGAGTCAGCGACCCCATGGACTGCAGCCTACCAGGCTCCTCTGTCCATGGGAGTTTCCAGGCAAGAGTACTGGAGTGGGGTGCCATTGCCTTCTCCGGAAAAAATTGGTATAGACGATCTTATTTGCAAAGTAGAAATAGACACACAGACATAGAGAACCAATATATGACACCAAGGGGAAAGGAGGAATGTGGGATGAAGTGGGAGACTGGGATTGACATATATCACCACTGATACTGTGTATAAAGTAGAGAACTCACGAGAACCTGGTGTGCAGCACAGGGTACTCCACTCAGTGCTCTGTGGTGACCTACGTGGGAAGGCAGGCCCAAAACGAGGGGATATAAGTATGCATATAGCTGATTGACTTTGCTGTACAGTAGAAACTAACAACTCTGTAAAGCAGCTATACTCCAGTAAAAGGTGTTTTTTTTTTAATGGTAGGAAGAACAAAATGAGAGAACTTTAAGCCAAGGCTACTTTTATTTTATTTAAAACACCGCCAACATTTTGATTGTTATTAAGTATATAAGGTAAAGAAATATGAAGTCCTCTATCACTTCTGCCCAGTCGCACTCTCCAGGTAACTGAGTTTGTGTGTTCTTCCAGACTATCCAAGCTCACATCAAATATATATTCATATACGCACGCACACACACACACGTGTCCGACTCTTTGCGACCCCATGGACTGTAGCCCTCCAGGCTCCTCTGGCCATGGAATTCTCCAGGTAAGAATACTGGAGTGGGTTGTCATCCCTTCTCCAGGGGATCTTCCCCACCCAGTTGAACCCCAGTCTCCCACATTGCAGGCAGATTCTTTACCACCTGAGCCACCGGGGAAGACCATGTATATGTGTATATGTATGCCAAAAAAGAAATAAACTGTGCAATACTGTCTTGCCGTTTGCTTTTTTCAGGGTCCAATAAGGAATTTGTGTTTTTTTAAACCTTTTTATTTTTTACTCAAAGTGTAGTTAATGGAGTCTGTACATAAATTATGTTTAAGTGACCTACATAGGATATTTTAAGTGTTTTTAACATTCAAGAATTTTGTCTTATAATTCCAATTTAAAATGTATAATTGAGTAAATAATTGACTTAGACTTGTGGTTGTAAATTGAAGCCTTTCTGTAGTATTGCATGCACACAATTAGAGTCACTGTTTTCATAAGCTTAATTTTTTAGATTTATAAGCTATTTGAGTTCTTAGGAAATTTTGTATTTTTAAGTCGAAGGTTGTTGCTAAAATGGGTTATATTAAATTATTTAAAGTGGTTAAAATTTTATGTTCGAAAGTATAAGTGAAATCAAACATTCATCACAGACCTTTAAAATGAAAACTCCAAATAGAGTAAGATGTCTCAGTCGAATGTAAAAGTTTGAGGAAAAATCTCAGCTTTCTGAACTTATAAATTAATAAGTATTAATATCTGAAAGCTATAGTAAATCTATGCCCCCAAACTACTCTGAGGTATGAAAATAAAAATGCTTATCTGCGCTGGTAGTGTTCTGCTTTGCCTGTCTTCCCCAGAGTGTGCTGATATTCCTGGTATGTGCTGTTCTGTTCTGTATCTCTTCTGTGTTCAAGGCTGTAGCCTTGCTGGTCACATGGTACTCCTCTGAGCTGTGGAGAAATCAGCCATCGTATGTAGGACTTTGCTGAGACAGGTATGCTTGGTCCAGTGATAGAAAACCACATGTGAGGTTTGTGAACCTTAGCTGGATGGTGGCGTTGGTAAACCTGAATTATTTTTCTTTGAAATGGCATCCTTCTTATTTAAAATTTTCCTTCACAAAGGCATCACCATTGTTTTGCAAGGATAGCAGCAGACTTCGTTAGGCCTTCATTTCTTTTGTCTTGGGGGAAATTTTTCTTTCCTTGAACCTCATTGGAGCTCTCTTTGGAAAAGTGTCACTTGTATGGAAGATCCTCCTCCAATCAGATTTGAATTGTTAACATTCTGTACTGGAATCTCTCTGGGCTTTCAGTTAACTGACTTTTTTCAGTTTGGGGAAAGTGGTGTGTTTCTTTTCTACTTAGTTTAAACCTAGTTGTTTGGTTAGAAATGAAGCCTGTTGGATTAAAAAATGTCAAGGTTTGTGTGCCAAAGAGCTCTGCACGCCTCGATGGTCAGCCCTGTTCATTAGGCCAGAGTAGAAGGAAGATCAAGCTTAGGGATGAACAGTCGTTTACTCTTTCAATTGGCAACGGAGACTATTTTTGGACAAATAAAGACACATTGTGGAATTATGTGCAGACTCTTTCCGGTAAGAAGTCAGTTACCTCCAAAATGAATGTTTTAGAGACTGTTTCTTGGAGAAAACTTGAAAAGAGCATAAAGATAAGGAAAGTAAAAATAATAATCTCATTGAAGTAGGATTTTTTTCCCCTTCAGTTTTATCTTGAAGTAAAAGAATGTAGGTAGAATAATGGCTGGTTAACATGTAAGAGGCTGTTTTTGAGCTCAATTCTCTAAAATGTCTGTTTCAAAATCTCTTGTCAGCCTTAGAATCTAGCTTATCAAAGTGCTTCTGTCCTTATTTAGAGGATTTTAGGAGATTCACTTTCACTTTTCACTTTCATGCATTGGAGAAGGAGATGGCACCCCACTCCAGGGTTCTTGCCTGGAGAATCCCAGGGACGGGGAGCCTGGTGGGCTGCCGTCTGTGGGGTCGCACAGAGTCAGACACGACTGAAGTGACTTAGCAGCAGCAGCAGGAGATTTACAGTTTCTAGGGGCTTCCCTGGTGGCTCTCCCTGGGTGGGAAAGATTTCTTAGAGGAGGAAACAGCCGCCCACTCCAGTGTTCTTGCCTGGAGAAGCGCGTGGTGGACTTGTGACTACAGTCCATGGGGTCGCGGAGTTGGACATGACTGAAGTGACTAAACCAGCGTCGCCACCACGGTTTCTAGAGGATAACGATAGCAGTGGCCACATGAACCAGTCTGCTGCTGGTGGAAAGCAGAAGCTTAACTCTTCAGGGCCTTGGTGAATTGTCTTGTGTTTCCCTCTGCCCTGCATTTACAAATCACAATTTATAAATGACATTTGGACCCAGAAGCCCTGTTAAAGAATGCCATCTATTTTGAGAAGAAGCTGTGGAGATAACTTGATGGCAAACTAAGAATTTGGTGTGTTTGGTTTCAATTTAGTGCACTTCTGTATGAAGGGAGATATATCAGCTTTCCTTTAAGAATTTTTAAAGTATTAATATATATGTTCATTGTTAATATGTTGGCTATACCTAGAGTTGAGGTTCCATCTCAAGCTAAACTCATACTTTGCTTTTGGGGGATCCTGAAATCCTGTGTTCTTATTTTAACACATTTTAAAGAAATTGGTCTTTACTGTAATCGTGCGCTTGAAAGTTTTGCCAGGCAGGTGTATTGTGTAAGCAGTTGACTTAACAGAAACTCATTGTTACTGGCTTTTAAGGAAAAAGCTGTTTGACAGAGTCTTCTTAAATCAGTGAGCTCTCGTCATCAAACTATTCATTTTTCGTCCCTGTTAGGACTCAGTTCTTATCTATCTGTATGCTTAGTGGAAATGAAATACTAATTTATGTAACTTTAATTATCAGAAGTGACACTTCTTATAAACCCAAATACCAGAATACTTTTTTTTTTTTTTTTGGGAAGCAGATCTAAGTCGTAGATAAGTTCACAAGTTGTATTTTGTTTTAAAGTATGTGGTGATTCTCAAGAGTATTCAGTCTAATAATAGGGGTTTCACAGTGATCTAAGGTGTTCACACTAAATCTAATTTCATTGTTTATTTGTATGTGTAAAATGCAGAAATAAGTATTTTGTTAAAAAAAAAAGCCACAGTGGAGTCCTTAGTTGTTCTGTGATAGGTGAAGTGGGAAGGAAGCTAATATTTAGTTACATCTCTAAGCAAAGAGATGGGTGGCCAAGGGGAGACTAAACTGGAGATGTGACTGATTCTAGGACACGTGTTTTCATTGTGCTGTGATGATCGAGAAACTGGGAGTCTTTGCTGACTGCTGTTACGTGCCTGGCCAGAGCTTCCACACACGCATCTCACACACCAGCAAAGGAATGCTCAAAATTCTCCAAGCTGGGCTTCAACAGTATGTGCACCAAGAACTTCCACATGGTCAAGCTGGATTTAGAAAAGGCAGAGGAACCAGAGATCAAATTGCCACCATCCACTGGATCATCGAAAAAGCAAAAGAATTCCAAAAAAAATCTACTTTTGCTTCATTGACTACGCCAAAGCCTTTGACTATGTGGACCACAACAAACTGTGGAAAATTCTTAAAGAGATGGGAATACCAGACCACCTGACCTGCCTCCTGAGATCTGTATACAAGTCAAGAAGCAACAGTTAGAACTGGTCGTGGAACAACAGACTGGTTCCAAGTAGGAAAAGGAGTTATGTCAAGGCTGTATATTGTCACCTTGCTTATTTAACTTATATGCAGAGTACATCATGCAAAATGCTGCATTGGGTGAAGTACAAGCTGGAATCAAGATTGCTGGGAGAAATATCAGTAACCTCAGATATGCAGATGACACCACCCTATGGCAGAAAGTGAAGAGGAACTAAAAAGCCTCT
>SJYV01038288.1:272289-308659 GCA_006410875.1 Neotragus pygmaeus
TTTTTAATTCATTTTGGCTGCTCCAGGTCTGACTTGCAGCTGTCTCTTATACACATCTGAAACTTGTGTTTCCTTTACAGTCTGCACCTTCCCTGTTTCTTAAAAGCAATTTTGAGTACTTAAGAGGCAATTATAGAAAAGCTGTGAAACTGCTGAATAGTTCAAACATTGCTGAGCATCCAGGATTCATGAAAACAGGTAAAAGAAAATTGTGAAGTTTGGATGTTTTCTTCCTGATTCTTCTAGGCCTTGCTGCTTTTTGTTCTACGCCTAGGCTTCTGTTCAGAGTGATTTTTTAAATGAAAATATTTTTTATTTCTGCTGCAGAAAATTTCTAGAATTTTCTTTTATTACTTGTTTCCATTTTAAAAGATGCCTCACTTGTCCTACTTGTCTTTCACCTCAGGTACTCTTTCAGTCATTTTGGTTTTAATACCAAGTTAGAAATTGTGTCCAAGGCATAAGGACTTTGGGCTTTTGCTTTGGGAAATGAGAGACCTTTTAAGGAAGTGAAATGATAGTGATTTTACTTTTTCCCTGCTCTCCCATAAAAGCAGTGATATTATGAAATATTTTTTAGACTATTACATCGAAAATATTTTTATAAATTAAGAATTTACTTACTACTATTTTTTCCTCTATTTAGAAAGCCTTAACAAATTGCTTAATATTAATAGTAAAATGAAAGGTAAAATTTCCAGCTCTCATTTAAGTTCATTTCATTGCTGTTTTATGGAGAAGGAGGAAGAAAATCAGTTTATTCAAGAAATGAGGTTAAACTAGTGAAAATATTTTGGACTAAGTTCAGAATGCAAAAGATGAATAAATATTTGTTTCATCTGACATTCTGTTTAGACCAGTGCACAAAACACACGTGTAAACACACTCAAACCTCCCTGTATTTACCCCTTCAGTTCAGTGGAGTCATAAAGGTAAGAAAAAGGCAGTGTTTTCCATTATAATTCTCTCGGGTACTCTGTTTATTCTGAGTACTCATGTCTAATTCTGCTAAATTTTTATTTTTCATGTTTTTATTGTCATAATTCCTTCTTAGAGACCCTCTAACGCCCAAACTGAAATGGTCTCTCAGACTAAAAAGATAATATACGTTGCAGAATTTTACCTAGGATTGTCTTGACACTGATTTCAGAATTGATGTTGTCACTCTTTAAAATGGAGCCAGACATGTAGTTGACTAGTCAACACTTACAATCTGATAGGAAAGATTTTATATATAGTTGTATACTTTATATATTGATATTTTTCATTGTATTTATTGTAAAATCTTTAATTTGCTTGCCATATATAAAATTCAGTGTTTGCTGCTAATAAAGTAGGCCTATTAGAGATTAGGGAATAGAGTTTTTCTTAAATTGTTCATAATGCCACCACAAGAAACAACCTCCTTTAAAACATATTTCTTACTTTTTTCTTTAGCCTAGCTTTTTTCTTTCTTAAATATTATCACTGCTTAATTTTAAGGTAAAATTAAAATTTAAATGAAAAATAAGTTAAATTTCAAGCAAAATGAAACCAGCCTTCCGTTTTTAGCATTAAGCATTGAATGAATATTCTGATTATTAATTTTATCAGTCTAGTTTGGTGTTTCATCATTTAGGAAAAGACAGACTGTCAGCAAATTATTTAGGAATGTTTGGGAAACCATTTAGAAAAAGAAAACTAAGGCTTGGATTGCTTTCATTACACCAAAATAAAATCCAGACACATGCAGGATTAAAATGTAAAAATAAAATCACAAAGACAACAAAAGAAAACTCGGATGACTATCTTATTTTTGTGGTGAAGAAGCCTTGATTAAACATTATCCAAAATCTCAGAACCATACAGTTTAGAAAAGATGACTAAGTTTGACCACATAAAAATGTAAAACTTTTTATGGTTAAAAACATAGGCACACACATATACACACTTTAACCAGCTCACAAGACAGATGACAAGCTGGCGGGGGGCGGAATAATTGAAACACATGGGACAGACGGTTTCTATAATATACACACTAGCAGGTAACCAATAGGAAAACATCTGTAACCAGCTCTTTTAAAGGGATTAAGAACTAGGAAGCGGCAAGTGAACAGGATAAGAAATAGAAATGCCCAGCTCACACAGGAAGGTAGATGCTCTGCCATCATCATGTTTAAAGGAGTGTGACTGGAAAGAAGAGTGAAGACAGAGTTGAACAAAACAAAGCAGGATTTTACACGTTCCATTTACGTGTTCTTTAATATACTTCTGTCGCTTCTATAACTTGCTTCTTCCCTCCCAAAACTGTTGTGTGGATGCAGTTCATACTTGTTATGTTACTAATAAATACTTCTGCGTTTTTGTATCATTTGCCTGTGGTTATTAAAAATGAAGTCAGGAAAAGATAAACAGGCTAACAAAATCAGTATGCTAAAAAATCCATATGCTAGATTTATTTATCACCTGTAATAAGAGATTTTGAGAGAAAGGAGTTTACAGAATTTTCAGATGTTTTCCTAAATTTCTAATGCCTTGTAAACTGTTCTCTAGTGTCTGAGTGGCATTGAATATAGAATTAACTCAGGCCCCAAAAGCCTGATTCTTGTAGGATGTATATCAGCAGTAAAGTTTGTTTGTGGATAAACTTTCTTTTTCTCAGGTGAATGCTTGCGGTGCATGTTCTGGAATAATCTTGGCTGTATCCATTTTGCCATGAGCAAGCACAATTTGGGAATTTTCTACTTTAAAAAGGCTCTACAGGAGAATGACAACGTCTGTGCCCAGCTCAGTGCAGGCAGCACCGATCCAGGTAAGCCCACGGATGGGGCCAGTTTGTTTCACTACTCGAGGAAAGCGTGATTTCAGAGAGCAAGTATCTGGTTAAAATGCACATCATGTGTCCTTACATACACATGATCCCACCCCAGAAATTGCTTCTGGATTTTTAGTAAATATTGAGACTTTGTGTAGCAAGGTGTTAGGAATAATAATCAAAGAAGTTTAAATTACATTCACTTTTTCATGGATTTGAAATAGCAGTAATCTCATGTGGTAATGTTATAAAGCAAAGTACTTTCCTAAGATTTATTAACTCTGCCAAACTAGTTTGTTTTTGTTTTTGTTTTTTTAATTCATTTTGGCTGCTCCAGGTCTGACTTGCAGCACTCAGGATCGTCTTCCTTGCAGCATGAGGTATCTCTTTAGTTGAGGCATGCAGGATCTAGTTCGCTGACCAGGGATCAAACCCAGACCCCCCTACCTTGGGAGCGTGAGATCTTAGCCACTAGACCACCAGGGAAGTCCTAAACTAGTTTTATTCTAGCCTTTTTTTAATTTTTCTTCAAGGGGTTTCATATGTGATACTGTTGGCAGCACCTGACAATCTTTAAGCAAATTTATGAAATTTATTCCTTTATATTCTTAGTATATGGATCCTTGGTCTGAAATCCTTAAAATCAGGTAATTGTGTAGCTTAAAGACTATTTANTTCAGATGTTTTCCTAAATTTCTAATGCCTTGTAAACTGTTCTCTAGTGTCTGAGTGGCATTGAATATAGAATTAACTCAGGCCCCAAAAGCCTGATTCTTGTAGGATGTATATCAGCAGTAAAGTTTGTTTGTGGATAAACTTTCTTTTTCTCAGGTGAATGCTTGCGGTGCATGTTCTGGAATAATCTTGGCTGTATCCATTTTGCCATGAGCAAGCACAATTTGGGAATTTTCTACTTTAAAAAGGCTCTACAGGAGAATGACAACGTCTGTGCCCAGCTCAGTGCAGGCAGCACCGATCCAGGTAAGCCCACGGATGGGGCCAGTTTGTTTCACTACTCGAGGAAAGCGTGATTTCAGAGAGCAAGTATCTGGTTAAAATGCACATCATGTGTCCTTACATACACATGATCCCACCCCAGAAATTGCTTCTGGATTTTTAGTAAATATTGCTACTTTGTGTAGCAAGGTGTTAGGAATAATAATCAAAGAAGTTTAAATTACATTCACTTTTTCATGGATTTGAAATAGCAGTAATCTCATGTGGTAATGTTATAAAGCAAAGTACTTTCCTAAGATTTATTAACTCTGCCAAACTAGTTTGTTTTTGTTTTTGTTTTTTTAATTCATTTTGGCTGCTCCAGGTCTGACTTGCAGCACTCAGGATCGTCTTCCTTGCAGCATGAGGTATTTCTTTAGTTGAGGCATGCAGGATCTAGTTCGCTGACCAGGGATCAAACCCAGACCCCCCTACCTTGGGAGCGTGAGATCTTAGCCACTAGACCACCAGGGAAGTCCTAAACTAGTTTTATTCTAGCCTTTTTTTAATTTTTCTTCAAGGGGTTTCATATGTGATACTGTTGGCAGCACCTGACAATCTTTAAGCAAATTTATGAAATTTATTCCTTTATATTCTTAGTATATGGATCCTTGGTCTGAAATCCTTAAAATCAGGTAATTGTGTAGCTTAAAGACTATTTAATTGATGAAAAATATATCCAAAAAATCACACATAGTCTCTCTCTCTCCTTTTTTTTGGCCACGCCACACGGCTTGTGGGATCTTAGTTCCTCGACCAGGGATCAAACCTGGGCCCCAACAGTGAAAGTGCCAAGTCCTAACCACTGGACTGCCAGGGAATCCCTCCTCTTATTTTATTACGGCCTATGAAAGAAAGAAGAGGGAGGCAGAGGAGGAGAAAATTAGGTGGCATCACCACCTCAATAGATACGAATTTTAACAAATGCCAGGAGGTAGTGAAGACCAGGGAACCCTAGTATGCTGCAGTCCACGGGGTCAGGGTCAGACACAGCTTAGCGACTGAACAGCCACAATGAAGCTTAGAAGAAGTGAATGAAGACGAGTCACTGTGGGTGTAGTAGATTTTTGTTTCCATAGTAAAGTTCCCTAAAACCCTAACATCAGCTGAATACTTCTGGTTAAGAAAATACATGATAAAATGACTGATGTGCTTAGTCACTCAGTCGTGTCCAACTCTTTGCAAGCCCGTGGACTCTAGCCCACCAGGCTCCTCTGTCCATGGGATTCTCCAGGCAAGAATACTGGAGTAGCTTGCCAGGTGCTCCTCCAGAGGATCTTCCCAACCCAGGGATGAAACCCAGGTCTCCCGTATCGTAGGGGGATTCTCGACCATCTGAGCCACCAGGGAAGCCCAGCTGAACTGGAAGTGAAGAGCAGGGGCATCTTCTTACAGGCGCTAAGAGTGTGGAGAGGTAGTGTAAGGTTCCTTGGAGTGAGAGAGGGTCCTGTCTCTGTCTTTGCCTTCCTGGAACATTGTTGCCCAAGGAGCTGGCACGTGAGAAGACACATCTCTGGCTCCATGAGCACAGACAACTGAGATGCCTCTGCAGGATATTTTTTGTGTCAGAAGTGGATATCATCATTGTGGTGGGAGGTGTTTACACCTTCAGATTGAGGATTGGGCTCCTCGGTGTCAGACGAGGTAGTGGTTGAGTACTTAGTGAAGAAATGTTTTCAGTGGAGCTGCTATTTTAAATCTAATGATTTGTTCTCATCTGCTTTTTATCATCAGGCAAAAAATTTTCAGGAAGACCTATGTGTACATTACTAACCAACAAGAGGTATGAGTTGCTGTATAACTGTGGGATTCAGCTGCTTCACATTGGAAGGCCGCTCGCTGCGTTTGAGTGTCTGATTGAAGCGGTTCAGGTTTATCACGCAAACCCCCGTCTCTGGCTGCGGCTGGCTGAATGCTGCATTGCTGCCAATAAGGGAGTGAGTCTATCTTTTTGAACCCCCGCCCCAACTTGCTGCCCCCCTCCCCTTGCTGACTCTCAGGGAATTTGTAAAGATAGTCTTCTGTTCCTTAATCAGTTGGACAAAATGTAGTTTCGTGAAGTCATGTTTTCACTTTCTGGCTCTTGGTAAGAATGACCACATGTGTCAGCAGTCACGTTGAAAAGTTGAAGCCATTCAGGAGGTCGTATCTGTTGCAGCAGTGGTCTGCTAGCTGCCGGGGCAGGGGCCACGCCGCCAGCTGGCGTGAAAGTGCTGTATGCACCGGGCGATTAAACGAGGACTGCTGATAACACTGCGACTGTGGAGAGAACCGTGTTACGCTGTGTTTCCTCCTGTGCCTGCAGGTTTACTTCTGATTCAGTAGATGTTGTGGAGTTAGTGGATTACCAGGCTTTTTCTCTCTGACACGTGTCCATCCACAGTGGTTATGGGAAATAGGCCAGGTTACACTGGCATCCATGCCTAGATTATCACCAAACAGCATGTGACTAAAGCCTTTTGAATCTCAGGTTGGGAGGGGTGGGAGGGAGGTGGGGAAAGACAGGCCTTTCACCAGCTGTCTGTACCACCCCGTCTCCGAGCCGCCCCCGCCCTTGCCAGGCTCCAGGGGGTGTGGCTTCNATGAAGAACCAGTCATGCCACATGCCAGGGAAGGTACAGTCTCCTAACAGGGTTAGCTTCAGGCACAGCAAGGGCACCAGAAGAGGCATCTGTAAGTATTCCCTTTGGGGAGTACGTGTTTCCCTTTGGGAACACCCATACTTCAGGCACAGCCAGAGGTTTCCTGGCCTGTCTGCCATGGGGAACAGTGCTTCCTGAAAAGCAGCTACAGGAGCTAAAGGGATTAAAAAGGTGTCTCTGCCTGGTTGTCACACTTGATATAAGCAGTTTGATCTGAGTTTGCCACCACTGGGGGAAGAGGTGAATGCTGTGCTGTCTTTGAAAGGCTTTAGTGGGTTATTTCATTGTACTTTTCCTTCATATCAAGACATAGCTTTCTTAATGGGTAATTAAGTGATAAACAATTCTAGGTATAATGTTTTTTTTTAACAAAAGGATCTCTAGAAATTGCTTATTCTCTTTAATGAGATGAATTTAATTAGTGTTGGAGGCTCTAGTGAGATTTAATTATTTTCTTTTAAAATGACTTATTTTTAGAAATGGTGCTTTTAGGATTGTCTGTCTTCTATGGATTTCATGAGGTTTTTTTTTCTTCTCCCGTTTTCTTCTAGAAAATTGTAAAATTGTAAATTTTTTTTTTAATGGCAAAAATGATTTTGTTGTGCAAACCTGGTAGAGACCAGAATACTCATAATCCTGTGTTACTAACAGGAAATTTGCCATAAATAATTAATCTGTCTTTGCACTTCTCCTCCATCTAGAATCTGAGGTAAAATCGGCCCCCAAATACCCTTGAGTAACATGACAGGAAAATCCCAACAGGAGAAATTATAAACTCCAAATAAAATCGTACAACATTTCTTTTAATTTACTCAGGACAGAAGGGATGCTGGACGAAGTTTTACTTTCCAAAAATAAACTCCTTTCTCAATAAGCAGTAACTTGGTGACACCAAGGAGTCACTGTCAGCGCATGTTGTTGCAGACCTCTTGGCAGATGCAGGGTTTTTGTTTGCCTGAGCAATGTATACTATAGATAAGAAAATATTTACTAGATAAAAAATACAGACTCAGTTAGAGTATTTAAGAGAAGACTACTTAAAAAAAACCACCACATACCATTTACTTTTCTGGATATGTGCCATTTATTTTTCTGAGTTCTGAAAATTACCTCTTAAGTGTGGTTACTGCCAAACCACTCTAAAATTATAAATATTTTAATCACATATTTTACATTAAGACTGTTCTGGCACTCTCTGGCTGTTGGTGTCCTATTGAATCTGTGGTCTGTTTTGTGGATTTTTAGTCCCATCCAGATCTAGCCATCTGATCAGCTTCTACAGCCTTAAGGATCAGGAAGAGAGTATGGGCAAGCTGTTGAAAGTTTTTATCACTCCTTCCAGGAAAAGAGGGCAGAAGAGAAGGCCTTCTAATCATGGGTCAGAACATCTGCCCAGTCTTATTTTTCCCTAGAATTCCTTAGCTGCCACCTCAAAAAAAAAAAAATTAGTTCCAGTCACTCAGTTACTTTTATTGTATTTTTTATATGTTGTGTAATTCTTTCTTAAATGAAGATACATGTAAATCCTTGCTTTGTTAAAAGTCACACGTATACGGAGGTGGAACCATGAGAAAGTTGTATTAGGGAGCGAGAAGTAACAGCGCAGAAACAACGCGTTGAGAGGTGGGCTTTTTGCAGGGCAGAGTTTATCTCTGCAAGCTCCTATGAGTTGTCTCCAGTCTGTCCCTGTGTATGAGAACCTGCAGAACTTGATAAAATGCAGGTAAATCAGAGACGTAGCATGAAGGGGGGGACGATAAAGGAAGCTGGCACCACCAAGCTCCTGTATTGAGATTATGTATCTAGTGAAATATCCTAAAATATTTGTATATGTGCTAGTAGCTTTTATTATTTTCAGTTTAATGTTTACAGGGCTGTAGGATTTTAATTTCCTGGAAGGTAAGAATCATGCCTATGATAAGTTTTGACATATGTAGCTTGTTTGTGTATATGTTTTTGATGCTGTAATTTAATACTTGCAGTTAGGAAGGGAGAGATGTGTGTTTTAGGAAATAGAACTGCTTCCCTTCTCTCATTCACTGTGATTCTGTGGCTCTTACTTTCTTTAAGAAAGAAAATGCCCGTCATATCCAGCATGGTGCCTAGGGCACAGACTGGTCCAAAAATCATTCTGAATAAACACTTGAGTCATTCTTTTCATTTTAAATACATTCTTTTTTAATATTCTTCTCCATTGTAGCTTTCCGTGGGATGTTGAATATAGTTCTCTCTGCTGTACAGTAGCACCTTGCTGTTCCTCGAGTCACTCTTGAATTGCTATTTTGCCTCAGATTTATCTCAGAGCTTATACTAGTAAATTGTGGTCTATGTCACCGACTTTTAGCCTCATGTACTCTTCTCTTCATTACCAAACACTTATCACCCCAAACTCCATATTGATGGATCTTAAGAAGGTTCTTAGAGTAATTGTGAAAGGTCCTGGGTTATTTTTCATACCTCATCTTACAATTCCATTAAATTAATGAAAAATGATTTGTGTTTTGTAGACTTCTGAGCAAGAAACAAAAGGTCTTCCAAGTAAAAAAGGAATTGTACAGTCTATTGTTGGTCAAGGCTATCATCGTAAAATAGTTCTGGCATCACAGTCGATCCAGAATACTGTTTATAAGTAAGTATTTTGCAAAGAGAAAGCGTATATGTTTAATACTATTTCATAATAGTGTTATTTATTTTAAAATATGGTGGGAAATGACCTCATAGGAGGAGCCACTTTGTAACTAGATTTTATTGCTTCTTCAACAAATAGACTGCTATACATAGGTCAGTGGTGAATGTTATTTCATACATGATTTTGGTTTATTATATCCGTGGGTGTTGAGGTTGTTGCCCTAAGAAACCCTGGTCTATTTAGTGCCATTATCCAGAATGTCCAGAAGAGGGCATCTTGTTGTTTCCTTGTTATATAGTTGATCATTGATGCTTTTCATTTAGTTACAGTTTTCTCATAGTCCTGAAAGTTAATTCCTTAGTACTAGGAGAAAAAAGTACTATTGTATATGTATCAACAAAGCTGGCTCATGTAGAACAGCTTTTCAGTTGAACAATTTTAAAATATGAACATCCTTATCCCTTACAAAGATTCCAATTTGGAGTTGCTACTATTTCTAAAGTAGTAGGCTTTGTATGTCTGCTTTTCTCTTCTGTCCAAAGTAAAATTGTTCAGTGCTGTTTAAAAGTTTTCCCAAAGTTTCAAAAACGTATCTGGCACACAATAATTTGCTCTTTATTTCAACAGTAATACAGGTTTATTTCAAAGACAAGTTAAAGCATCACTTCCCTACCATTTAAAAATTGTTACACCTTTTCCCTTTTTTCTCCCTAATAAAGCTGATTCAGCTTAATATATAAAGCCAACAGATAATTATATAAAATCTCAACAAAGTTATAAGACCAGGAACATTACTTTTTCCAAAGGTAACTGTAAGTAAGATATTTTTAAAAGCAAACATCAACCAAAACAAAGCTCAGATGTGAAAATCTACTTTTCCCCTTCTTTCTCGTTCTGACTGTATCTGTCCTGGCCTTCACTATAGTTCTTATTGTCTGTAACTCCTTTGTTAGATGAACACTGACATTGCAGGTATCCATCAGTTTGTCCCCGAGGTCCCATTCCAGTAGAAACAACGTCATGTATAATGTATATACTGGTAATCTTTTCTTTATACTTTTTACATCATGTATACAGACATACCTCCTTTTACTGCACTTGGCTATTTCTCTGTTGCACTTTGCATATATTGCTTTTTTTTGTTTTTTCTTCTTACAAATTGAAGGTTTGTGACAGCCCTAAGTGGAGCAAGTCTGTTGGTGCCATTTTCCCAATAATAACTATTTGCTTTGTAATCTCTGTGTCACATTTTGGTAATTCTTGGCACGTTCTCAGACTCTTTCATCATTATTTGCACTTCCTCAAACTTTTTCGTCATTATTTGTTATGGTGATCAGTGATCATTGATGGTAGTTTAAGATTTTGACTCGCTAAAGGGTCGTGATATTTAGCATTTAACAATTAATATTTCTTAAGATATGTACATTGGCTTTTTTTTTAGACATGATGTTGTTGCAAACTTAATACACCACAGCATAGTGTAGGCATTCCTTATATATCCAGTGGGAAATCAAAAAGTTTTTGTATGACTTACTTTATTGTGATACTGTCTTTATTGTGGTGGTCTGGAGCCGAACCCATGGTGTCCCCAAGGTATGCCTGTATGATATTTAGGCTTTGGATTCTTTAGCATTCTCTTATAACTGCTTGTATTACCATTTCTACCTGTCCGAGGACAAAGCCCTCATTATTTAGTTACATTGGTTTTATTCCTGATAATGGGGAAGTCTTATTTATGATTGTCATTTTGTTAGCTGACTTGGGTTTGTTCTTTTCAGTGATGGACAGTCTTCAGCCATTCCTGTAGCCAGTATGGAGTTTGCAGCCATTTGTCTCCGAAATGCCCTGCTGCTGTTACCTGAAGACCAGCAAGATCCGAAGCAGGAAAATGGATCTAAAAACAGTAACCAGTTAGGTGGCAACGCGGAGAGCAGTGAGAGCGGCGATGCTTGCAGGTATTCCGACCGCTCTGACCCCCCTCGACCAGGTCTGTGGGGCTTCATTAGTCAGCTTCTGCCCCGTAGATGAGTTCCCAAAATCTGCAGCCAGAATTTCCAGTTTCGAAGTATGAATGTGTAAGTATTTCTGGGAAATTGCCTGGCGGTCTAGTGGATTCCACACTTTCACTGTAGAGGCCTGGGTTTAGTCCATGGTTGGGGAACTGAGATCCCATAAGCCACGCAGCATGGCCAAATATATATATATATATATATATATATTTCTTTTTCTACAAGAGAAAAATAAGGTGAAGGCTAAGTGAGGAGAGAATCTTGAAAGAGAAAGTAAAAAGTAAGCTTTTTGCTGCCATGAGGAATCATTGCGAGAAATCCTGTTGCTATCAGAGATGGCTTTAAAAAAAAAAACCTTTATTACAATAAATACTTAAGTCCGTAAAACTTCTCTTTTCTTATTATTTTCTGCCTTTTCTCTTAACATACTATGAACCACAGACCTTCAGGCTATGTCTGTATATTTCTGATTTTCTACATTAAACATTATGCCAATCTATAGAACTGGGGGCTTCCCAGGTGACTCAGTGGTAAAGAATCAACACAGGCTCAATCCCTGGATTGGGAAGATCCCCTGGAGTAGGGAATGGCTACCCACTCCAGTATTCTTGCCTGGAAAATTCCGTGGACACAGAAGCATGACGGGCTACAGTCCATGAGGTTGCAGAGAGTCAGGCACGATCGAGTGACTAAGCCCTGAGTGCTCAGAAATTGGGAGGATTTCCTCTCTTAATGAAACAGACGGTACTACATGTGAAGAGCTCTGTTATGCATGTGGCACCTTTAAACTCAGGTCTTCCATCTCAGCATCTTTTCTGAGATGCTAAAAATATAATGTTTATTATAAAAAATTTGAAACAAAAATTGTGGAACTTTTTTCCCTCCATCAAGGTTTACTATAGTTGGTAAAAGACAACTAGAAGAATGAGAAATTTGTAAAAATACTGGAATAGTTTCCTTTGTATAATAGAGACACTGTTTTCTGTTACAGATTTTTTAAAGTGATAGGGAAAAGAAGCTAATACATGGTGTAGCTTTTTTTTTTTTTTTTAATTTCTTGGCTGCACTGTGGAGCATGTGGGATCCCAGTTCCCCAACCAGGGATCGAACCTGTGTCCCCTGCATTAGAAACACAGAGTCTTAACCACTGGACCACCAGAAAAGTCCCTATACTACAGCTTTAACATGTTAGTGATACTGCATTACTAAGTATTTTTCAGTTTGATTCTTTTACACTTTTTTCATAAAAGAATTGCCTGAGACTGGGGATAGGGAGATGAAACTTTATCAATATATTTGATTATTCGTGCTCTTCATAATTAGGACTCTGTCTTTATTTTAGCAGTAAAAGCCACGATGGAGACAAATGCATTCCCGCTCCACCTTCTTCCCCATTGAGAAAACAGGAGTTAGAAAACTTAAAGTGAGTATCTAAACAAAATTAGCATTGCATTGGTCGTTTATTTTGTTAACGCTATGAATCGCATGGATTAAGTGTCAGATGTTTAACCAGCCTTTCAGTCTTGTGATGTAACCCTGCTAGGCGGGATGTATTACCTTTTAAATAAACTTTTGGATTGAATCTTTTTGTGAGGAGTGCTCCCGTGCTCACAAGGAAGGGTGGTCCATGCTCTTCACTCCTGTAGATGTCTTGTTTGGGTTTTAGTTTCAGGGTTGTGCTGAACATATGGATGAGTCGGGAAGTGCTTCCTCTGTTTTCTGAAAGAGTTTATCTAATATAGGTGTTGCTCCTTCCTCAAATGATTGATAGAATTCACCAGTAAAACCATCTGGGCTAGGGTCTTTGTGGGAAAGTTGCAATAGTGAATTTAAGTTTTTCAGTAGTGAAGTGCTATTCAGATTTTCTATTTCTATCTCTATCAGTTTGGGTAAGTTATATTATTGCCTGTGTAGATTTATCAACCCCATTATATTTGCTTTGAACAGTCATATATATGTTAAAAGAAACAGAGCCATCTTTTATGTCTAACTACATGAGTACCATTTCAGATTTTTATAGAAAGCCATTTCCCTTCAATCTGAAGATCTCCCCTCAGTTTTTCCTAAGGTTTTATGGTGTTTTTTCCTTTTTAAATCTAAAGTTGTCTTCATTTCCTCTTCGTTCTTGGAGGATGTTTTCACTGAATAAAAGTGTTTTAGGCCTTGTTCTGTTTTCAGTCAGCTTTTTCAAGACGTCGCCGCATCATCTTCTGGCCTCCAGTGTCCGACCTCAGCCATTGTGTTATAGGTGCCATTTTTCTGTCATCGTGGATTGTCTATATTTCATTCAGCAGTTAGACCTTGATGAATCTAAGTGGGGTTTTCTTTGTTTTTGACCTCCCTTGGTGTTAGCTGCCTTTCTTAAATCTATAAATTTATCTTTCTTGGGATATTTTTGACCATCGTCTTTTCATGTTTTGGAAATAGAGTTAATGGTTCAGCATCTCTTTAAGAATGATTTCAGTAATAGGACTGCAAATTAAAAGGGAAAGAAAGAGCCATCATTGCTTATGTTTTCACCTAGTAAGTTGCACAAAGTGACAAGAGTACAGTTGAGACATTTATATATTGCGGGTAGCATTGTAAATTTTTGGAAAGCATTTCATTTAATCACATTCTTTCCAACAGACATTAGTGCTGATCTGGTGCTAGCTGCAGAGGAATCAGAGGTAAAAGAAAAGGCACTAACTACTCTTAGTAGCAGATGGCAAACACTTAGGAGAAAACGCGTTACTTGGTAGGCTAGTTGCCAGGTGGTGGGATTTGGGGTGTGTCCTTTCTTCTTGTGATAATTTGATCACCCTAATAAGTGGAGAATGACTTCATGTTAAAATTTTACATTTCTTTCAATCCAAGGTGCTCAATCTGATGCCAAAGTTTATTGATCACCTGTGTTACTTTTACTGTGAACCTCCTGTTGGTAGGATTTATTGTTTTATTAAGGAAATTGACCTTTATCATTTGTGTTATAACACTGTTTCTGGTATTTAGGTATAAAACAGAGTTTCATTTATTAAGTATCGTATTTATCAGTCTTCTTTACCTTTTCTTTCCATTTTGTGCGATGTTTAGAAAAAGGCCTTCTTTCCTCCAATATTTAAAGAATAATTTAACCACATTTTTCTAGCACTTTTTGTTACAGTCATAACCACCAATCTAAATTTGTTTCATCTAGAATTTATTTTATCTAAGCTTAATAATGTAAGGCTGTCTCCATGTTTCACGTAATTTTTCACAGTACATTTGATTAATTTCATTTACCTTTCCAAATAAAGCTTTGGACAGAGCTATAAAATTTGTGTCTAAATAGTTTACAGTTACATTTTTGTAAAATAACATATATGTGTGTCTGCATGAAAAAAGTCTGGAGGGATCTATGTCAGAACCTTCACAGTGGTGGAATAACTGATGATTTTTATTTTGTTACTGGAATATTGTTTCTTCCAACTTTTAAAACAAGTTACTCCATTATTCGTAATGAATCTCTCTGGAGGAAAGACTGGCCATGTGCCCTTTCCTGACCATCAGATCAGTGTGTTGATGGCATGGCACCGCCGTCAGCGAGCTTAGGGCTGCAGGCACCCTGTTCAACAAAGCAACAGCTTTTTTTCTCTTTGGTCTGCTCTGGGTCTCTGTCACTGCCCTGGGCCTTCCCTGGGTGCAGAGAGCAGAGTATGGGCTCGTTGTGGTGTGTGGGCTTCTCTTGTGGAGCACAGGCCCAGTGGTTGTGGCGGACAGGCTTCGTCGCCCAGGCCAGGGATCGAACCCCTGTTCCCTGCCTCAGCAGGCAGATTCGTAATCACTGAACCACCAACGGAGTCCAAACAACAGCTTTTTATCCCTTTATTCTGTCAAATTCTCACTTTGCAATAATATAACCCCTCTTTCCTGGGTTATATATATGTGTAAATTTCCACTGTATCTTATTTTTGGAAAGAAAGCATTAATCTTCTGATTATATGAGGAAAATCTAAACTCTCAAATTTAGTTAGAAATAAATTGGTCGTTTAAGGTTTTAAAAGCAGTGTTTTTCGTTTTTTTTTTTTAAACTTAAAGGTAATTAAACGTTTTTTTCCAAGGTTTTATGTAAATTTTCTTGAATTCTTATTTCTTGTATGAGTCAAAAGATAGCAAGAAAATAAAAAACACTATGACAAATGGTGAAACAGTGACAAAATGTACGAAAGAATATAGCTATGGAGTGAAATGAAATTTAAAAAAAAAATCAAATTCCAACTATATAACAAATAAACTCACTATATTGGATTTTTGTCCTGAGTGGAAATGTGAAAAAAAAAAACAAATTAAGTAAAGCTAATCTAAGTTTGGTATAAAGTGAGCTGATATAAAGGGGTGGATTATAAATTTCAGCCAAGGCTGTATTTGGGAAAACGCTTTAAATTTGCCCCGGAAATGTACAGTTTCCCGCAGCATGCCTGCTGTTTGCTACCGACGTCTCTGTGGGGCCAGCACATTTCACGTGCACCTTGGGGCTCCTCTGTCTTTAGCAGGTTATTCTGTAGGGTGACGAGGCCAAGTGTGGGAGAGGCTCTACAGAGCACAGTGAGCCTTGGCCGTTTCAGGCGGCTTTCCTCCCTGGTGGGCAGCGGCTGCCCAGCCTCCTCTGTGTCCTTCCAGTGAGATTTCTCATTGCCATCCCAGCGTATGTGTGTGTATATGGATTTTTACACTGCAGCCATAGCCTTCCACACTGCTCTGTACCTTACTTTTCGCATTACAACGCGTCTGTAGAGATTGTTTGTATCAGTACAGAGCTCGGTTTCATTCTTTCTAATGGGTGCATACAATTGCATTATATGAATATGACTATTTAATGTTGATTTATATTTAGTTACAATGTTGTCAGTCTTTGCTGTTATAAATAATGCTGCGGTGACTATCATTGTACACAGTTAAGGGAATCCTTAATGATGAAGGTATTTGCAGCAGTACTTAAGTTGGATTTAATTTTTACAAATTTATTTGAATGAGTGCTAATCTTAGGATTGCTTTATGTGTGCATGTGACTTAAGACATTTCTGATTCCACACTGGTTGAACAGCTACAGAGTTGTGTAATTTAAATTTACCTTCTGTAAGAGGCACTAAAAGACAGAAGGGTGTGTGCAGGGTGGCATTCATTCTCAGAGTGTGGTGCCTTTCCCAACTGTTTGCTTTCCACACGTTCTAGCAGGAGGATTGGTGGTTTTCAGAGAGAGAAAAAAATTACTTCCCTGTTTTTGTGGAAAGGGACAGAGGGTCTCCATAGGGAATTCTATCATCATAAAGTGAGGGAAGATGGGTTTGCTGATACATAACTAACCTTTTTTTCTTATGGAGCAGATGGGAGAAAGGAAATGGAACAAGATGGAAGGAGCCTTAGGGTAGATTTCTAAAAAGAACCGCTGGGCGGGGCAGTAGTAACCATTCTGTGGAGACAAATGGTGTGGGGGAAGGAGTCGTGAAAGATTTGTGTCGTAATTTTTGAAGCTATAAAAGCTCCCGGCGTAGTTGGGTGTGTTAGAGGGCAGTTTTGTGGCAGGAGCCAGCTGTCTTCTGCAGAAAGGAGGAGCCTGAGCTCATTGGTTCTCCGTTGAGATCCTGGAATTGGCAGGGATTTTATCTGTTTCTGACCTGAATTCGTTTATGTGATTGGAAATGGGTATGAGGAGTGCATAGTTTAGTTTTTATGGACTATTATATTTGACCCCTCTGTGCTCTAATACCCAAGACACCAATGCAAAACCTCATTTCCTCTTTTCCAGCATAACTAATATGCAGTAAATTATCATGACTGTTCTAATGACCACTTCTTACTGTATGGATTCAGACCGAGCTTCTTGGCTAGTTTCCTTTTTTTTTTTCGTTTGTACATGAATGAAGAAGGTTCCCCCAAAAATCATTCTAACCAAGTTACAGGTGGTATGTTTTCAGAAGACATAGGATTCCTGAAGCAATTGTGAGATTCTGTGTTAAAATCAAGGTAGCTTTCAGAAAAAAATATTCTCAAAATTAAAACAGAAATTTATTCTCCAGGCAGGAAGAAGTCTCAGAAATTAATAGTTTAATCATGAGGCTCAGATGCGTTTAGAGATACAATACACTGGGTCAAGAAGGCATGCATATAATGACACTGTAAGAATATTCCTTTATTTCCTGAACCACCCGAAGCAAAGCCATTGGTTTCATATGATTAAGAAAACACATGCACAGACACACATACCCAGTCTCACTCCAGCCTTGAGTTAAGTAAGTGTTCTGACTTACATTATTGAAATGGAAGGTGATTCTATTTCTCAGTTTTTGTCTGAGAGAAATGAAAATTTGTCCACGTAAGAATTTTAAAGCAGCTTTACTTTCGATAGACAAAAAGTAGAAATAATAGCCTAGGCATGTATCAGTGGGAGATTGGCTTAACTAAATTGCTGGCTAGGAATTCCTTAGTGGTCCGGTGGTTAGGACTCCAAGCTTCCATTGCAAGAGGCAAGTGTGTGATGCCTGGTCAGGGAACTAAGATCCCACATGCCACTCACTCAGTGCAACCAAAAATTCTTTTTAACATAAATAGGGACTTCCCTGGTGGTCCAGTGGCTAAGACTCCACGCTCCCAATGCAAGGGGCCTGAGTTTGATTCCCTGGTCAGGGAACTAGGTCCTGTATGCCGAAACTAAAGATCCCACATGCCCCAGGTAAAATCGAGTGAAGCCAAATTAAATATTTTTTTAATTGTAAGAAATATAATAAATTACAGGCCACTCTGTATATTGGAATACTACTCAGCTATAAAAAAGAACAAGCTACTGATACCAACATGATGCAAATCTCAAAACATTTTGTTTCTTCTTTTACTCAGTGTAAGGTACATACTGTATGATTCTATTTATACCATTTGTACAATAGGCAGAAGCTATCCTAACTTATATTCATAGAAATGAGAACAGTCTTTGGATAATTGACTAGAAGGAATCTGGGGTGAGAGAAATATTCTGTATCTTAATTGGACTGACAGTTACATGTATATGTTCAAACTTACCAAACTTTAAGATGATATATTTTAAGATGATATAAAAATCATACCTAATTTTAAACGGTTTAAGAAATTTTGAAAATTTTCAAAATTCATATAACTCTAAATGTATTCTTTGGGAAATACAATTAACCATTCAGTTCAGTTCAGTCGCTCAGTTGTGTCCCACTCTTTGCGACCCCATGAATCACAGCACGCCAGGCCTCCCTGTCCATCACCAACTCCCGGAGTTCACTCAGATTCACGTCCATCGAGTCAGTGATGCCATCCAGCCATCTCAGCCTCGGTCGTCCCCTTCTCCTCCTGCCCCCAATCCCTCCCAGCATCAGGGTCTTTTCCAATGAGTCAATTCTTCGCCTGAGGTGGCCAAAGTACTGGAGTTTCAGCTTTAGCATCATTCCTTCCAAAGAAATCCCAGGGCTGATCTCCTTCAGAATGGACTGGTTGGATCTCCTTGCAGTCCAAGGGACTCTCAAGAGTCTTCTCCAACANAAAAAAAAAGCATAGAGATAGGATAAATACAAAACTAAGCAAATTAAGCAAGCTTAACAAAGTTCACTAAAAATATGAATCATTTCAGCATATACAGTATACTTGCCCATATAATAACTTAAAAAAAAAAAAGCACCGCTTCATTGTCTATCTTTGCTGCTAAACTGTGAGCTCCATAAGGACAAGGATCTTCTCTATTTTGCTCCTTAATGTATCACACATGTACAGTGCATCTGGCACACAGTACATAATCAATTGACAATTGTTGAAAGAATCTATAATCCTTTTTTAATGAGGCTCCAGATTATTCTCTCCAGCGATAGATATTTCAAAAATTCTAACATTAAAAGTAGAAAACACATTGATACCCTTTGTAACAGGATCTGCCACAAAAGTAAAAGCAGAAAACAAAATAAAATGAAAAATACTCAGACACAGCATGTTAAGACTATTAAAAAAAATTATGACTATAACCACCAAGGATAGAGCCAAAGAAATTTTAAATCCAGGAACACACATAAATACCTTTCTTAAATACATGATTCATGTTAACATGTACTTTGGGTCTGAATTGTTCCAACTTTTCCACACTATGTGAGGCTGTACCTCTCACCATAAAGTTATCAGAGATAATTTCAGTCTATTAACTTATAGACTAGAATTCATAGACTACTAACTTCAGTTGATAAAATCCCACAGAAAAAAAGTAAGTATTTGAATGGTGATTGTAACTCAATCTCAGTTTTGCTACTTCTTACTAGATTAGAAAATCCTTAAAAGAAGGGTACAGGACTTCCCTGATGGTCCAGTGGTTGGGAGCCCATCCGCCAACGCAGAGGACATGGGTTCAATCCCTGGTCCAGGAGGACTTCTCATGCTGTGGAGCAGCTGGGCTCCTGCACCTTAACTGCTGAGCTGGCACTCCAGAGCCCCATGAGCTACAACAGCTGAGCCCACAGCCTGATACAGACTGAAGCCTGATACACCCAGAGCCTGCACTCTACAAGAAGAGAAGCCACCACAATGGGAAGCCCACGCATCAGCAGACCCTGCACACTACAACTAGAGAAAGCCCATACACAGCAACAAAAACAGTCAGCCAAAAATAAGATAAATAAATTTTTTTAAAAGAAAGGTTTAATTTTTTTCTTTAAATCACCATAGGAAATTCCCTAGTCCAATGGTTAGGACTCTCTGTACTCTCATCGGCAAGTACTTGGGTTCAAATCCTGGTCTGAAAACTAAAATCCCACAAGCTGAGTGGCCAAAAAAAGGGGGGGGGGGGGATTTTTAAAAATAAATAATCACCATAATGATTACTATAAGTAAAATATAGCAAATATTCACTATACATATAAGCAAAAGAAGTAGCTAATAAATGCTTGTCTTCCTTACTGAGAATTTAACAACACAGATAAATTTCAAGGCAAACTTTTTAGTAATTAAAACAACAAGAAAGTCAGTTTTCATTAACAGGCCCAATTTAGCCAGAAAATTCCTTCTGNCACTATACATATAAGCAAAAGAAGTAGCTAATAAATGCTTGTCTTCCTTACTGAGAATTTAACAACACAGATAAATTTCAAGGCAAACTTTTTAGTAATTAAAACAACAAGAAAGTCAGTTTTCATTAACAGGCCCAATTTAGCCAGAAAATTCCTTCTGTCCCTAGTACCTCCAGTCCTGGGACAAGGCCAACAACCTCCCTCCAATCCTCTCTAACTTTTGACTACCTCAACTCTATGATATACCAGAAATGATGAAGAAGAAATACTTTTCTCTCTTTGCTTCTAATACATGTGTAAAGAACATCTCTTCTTTCAAAGGCAGAAGAACTGAAACTGGACATTTCAACTAGATGAGGCTCTGGTTCCAGCAATGCTACCACCAACAATCTACCACTGTGGATCCACGCAACTCCTGGCACATGCACCTGGTTAAGATCTTTTGCTCAAAGTAACAACTGGTAACTCCAGTTACAGTAAAGTCATCTTTCTAATTTATGAATGAACCTAAAAACTACTGTCACACAATTCAGTTTTATCACTAACAGAAGAGAACATATTAAGTTACAGTCACAACACTAGTTAAAACAGAAAAGTATATCCTTTTATAAATACTTGACATTTTGAACACGAGTTCAAAGTTCAAATCATTAAAAAACTCAAAACACAAATCAAACCTAAAATTGCTCTAAAAATTAAAATTTAAAAGCTCCAACGAGCCAAAAACCTAACGATTCAACTTATTTAGTACTATACAATAACTCAGTCAACCACATCTATACACAGATTCGGGGACTGTTATTAGATAAATATAACTTCTTCATCAGTACCCATACTAAGACTACCTTTAAAGGATGGAAAAGTGTATTTTCCACTTGAAGAAAGTCCTCTGGAGAAGAGGGAATATACTGGGGAGCTTTGGATGTTGGTAATTCCACAAAGTCAATGTCAAATTTTATTTATTTTCATACGTCCTGATCAACCACCACTCATCAAGAGGATGCCAGTGAAGTCCATACAGAGCACAGAATTGGGAGGGCTGCATTAGACAGAGAACTGGGAGGGCTACAGTGTCAGCTGGCATACCCTTTTCCTATTCTAATTAATATCACTATAAAATCTAAATAAGATTCTAGCAAAAACTACATAAGCTTGGGCACTGAACAGCTGAATCAAGCTCTTGAACCTTAGTTTCTATACTTGCCAAATGGGAATAATAGTACCAACCTCAGAGTGTAGCTGTAAGGAATAAGGAGATGTTTGCACACAGTAAATGCTCAGTAAGTGGTAGTTATTATTATATCCTTAAGACTAAAAAAGTAGTTTATAAAACCAAATTTGGGACTTTCCTGGTGATCCAGTGGCTGAAACTCTGCACTCCCAATGTAAGGGGCCTGGGTTCAATCCCTGGTCAGGGAATTAGATCCCAAATGCCACTAAAATTCCCTCATGCCACAATGAAGAGTGAAGATTCTGCATGCCACAACTAAGACCCAGTGTGCCAAATAAATAAATATTTTTTTAAATAAAATAACAGGTAATAATTAACACTGTAGGGGATAAAGAAAGCATTCTAAGCTGAAGCCATAATGTCAAAATAAGACTTAAAAACTTAAGGGAAAGATCATAAAGTGCCTAAACAATAACAATATAGAGAAATGGTCTTCTCCAAAGATGATATGGTGTCAATATACCTACTACAATAAATGACTAGGTGAAAAGTATTTAACTGGCAACTCAGAAGAGTACACTTTACAAACTTTTTAAGGTATAATCACACCAGGAAAAACCAAGTTTTATACAATAGGATTCTTTCAACAGTACTAAAAACTGCCTTTTAAGAATAGAAAAATGTATACAAAGCAAAACTCCTTTGTTAATAACAAAGACTATCCCCCAAGAGCACAAAAGTTCAACATTACACTGTGCTTAAAGTCCTTTCTCACGACATGCTAAAAATTAATATTTTCAGTCCAAATGCACTTTTGTATCTGTTACCTCATAAATACCTTTAATAAAATTTGTAACACAACAGTATTTCAGGGATTCCCTGGGGTTCAGTGGTTAGAACTTGGCACTTTGACTACAGTGCCCAGGTTCAATCCCTGGTAGGGGAAATAGAATACATACAGAGTGTAGTAGGGCAAAAAAAAAAAATAATAATAATATATACACACATATATATAAGTACTTGGTTTATGACAGGACTTTTGAAACATTTCATTTGACCCTCAGATATTACCTCTATTTCCTCAAGAAACCAGGTCCAGAGAAATTAAGTAATTTGCCCCACAAACTACATATTAATATTGAACTATTCAAGAGGCTGATTCAGCTGTCCTGAGATAATCAGCAAAACATTGAGTTCAACTATATCCAAAGTCTTTTAACTCTTTCTAGTACACCACAACTCCAAGACTCAGTCCAAACATTCTTAGTTGGAACAGTATTATCAATTATTACAAGTAGGTTAACCATCACCAAAGGCCTGAAAGTCTCCTCCCTGCACAGCATTTCACCTGCAGAGACTTCATTTGCCAAATATCTTGAACTGTGTAACACTGATTATTATTCTTAGATCAACTGATGACAAAATCTATTATCATAGTTGAAACTTAACCAACAATAAGGCATGCTGAACCCACTGGTATATTCTTTTGGCATGCATTATTTCTCATTTTTTACTTAGCTAGTCACCCCACTGTTCAATACTAGCTAGAAAGTAACATGAAGTATTAGACTGACCCTGATATTTTTTTTTTCTTATTTCTAACAAAAGCCAAATGCAGAGGCCAAAACACTTATAAGGAATGGA
The DNA here is from genome assembly GCA_006410875.1 of Neotragus pygmaeus. NCBI lineage: Eukaryota > Metazoa > Chordata > Mammalia > Artiodactyla > Bovidae > Neotragus > Neotragus pygmaeus. The sequence continues at coordinate 295,198 of SJYV01038288.1, forward strand.
GAATCAAGCAATCTTATATACCACCCAAAATAGAGTGCCATGACAAAAAGTTTATGCCTGCATTTCAACTTGGTTGAAATATCATATATTCCAAAAACAAGTTACCAGCAATCCCTTTCCTCAAATTACCACATTTTTCTTATAGATACGTTACCATCATTTCCCAAGATATCCTAAAAGTAACTTACAAGGCATATGTCCTTGTAAATGACTATTTCCATAAAAAATATAAATACCATCAAATTGTAACTACTATATTGGGGAGTTTAACTTTTCAAGAAATTTTTCAGGAAGTCTTTATATAATGTAACCTTTTATTTGCCGGAGCTTTTTAATGGTAGAGGAAATTTGGGCAGGTAAGGAGAGATATATGCCTGTACCATAATTGCTGTATTCATGTGAGTCCTTGGTAGCCATAATATAATTTACTCTCTAGGTAATATTTTGGACAACTTCACACTTGGGCTCTTCCTAGCAATGTAAATATATTCTATTAACAGAAACTTCATTCTCATGGAGAATTGAAAACACCCTGATTTCTTGAAAAGGAAATAGCTATCTGTTTCGCACAATACCCAGTCCACACTGTGGCCACCTAATACGGACAAAAAGGGGGAAAAAGACCTATCTGAACAACGTTTCTTCTTCAGCCAAGGGCTGTTCCCAGATAAAGACAATGCTCAGAATACAACAACAACAAAAAACCTTTCTCTGAAAAAGAGAGGAAAGATCGGGAATAAACAGCGAGTGACTGTACGCGCTCAGTGAGGGCTGGAAGCAGCAGGCGCGGCGCGGAGATGCTCCAGCGAAAAAACCACCAGCAGCAAGCAGCAGCAGGAAGTTTCAATGGGGCCGGGCAGAGCATGCGCCCTGCACCCGCGCGGTGGCCTTATGTGGAAGGAGCACCACTTGCGAACACCAATAATAGACCGGCGGCACCAGAGAGAGAAACATGAGCAACAAGCACCTTCTTCAACTGTTTCCCCCTCCGTCTGAGCCCCTCCTCCATCCTACATACTAAACACCCCACCCTACCCTTCAAATGGGAGGGCGACTTCTTCTTCCCCTAAGCCTTACTGCCAGGATGAAGGGGGAAGGGCTGTCTCTTATACACATCTAGATGTGTATNATCTGCATATCTGAGGTTATTGATATTTCTCCCGGCAATCTTGATTCCAGCTTGTGTTTCTTCCAATCCAGCGTTTCTTATGATGTACTCTGCATAGAAGTTAAATAAGCAGGGTGACAATATGCAGCCTTGACGTACTCCTTTTCCTATTTGGAACCAGTTTGTGGTTCCATGTCCAGTTCTAACTGTTGCTTCCTGACCTGCATACAGATTTCTCAAGAGGCAGGTCAGGTGGTCTGGTATTCCCATCTCTTTCAGAATTTTCCACAGTTAATTGTGATCCACCCAGTCAAAGGCTTTGGCATAGTCAATCAAGCAGAAATAGATGTTTTTCTGGAACTCTCTTGCTTTTTCCATGATCCAGCGGATGTTGACAGTTTGATCTCTGATTCCTCTGCCTTTTCTAAAACCAACTTGAACATCAGGAAGTTCACGGTTCAATGATTCATAAATGGTCAGTTTCTCTGACATATCACTCATAGGGTGACATGTGGAAAACTTGGTGTTTTAACAGCAACAAAAAAACACTCCTTGTATTTTACGTGTATTCCTTAGACCCTAAAGCCTCAGTATCTGAAATCACACTTATCACTGGGCCTTGAGCACATGGGACATGGCTGGTGAAAGGTACACACAGATGTATGATAAACACCAATTTCAAGACTTCTAAAACTGTAATATATGTCAGTAATGTTTTGTATTGATTATGTTGAAATTACATTTTAGATATATTGGGTTAATTTTAAAATATTGAAATTAATTCCACTGTTGTTTTTTTTTTTTAATGTGTCTGCTGGAAAATACAAAATTACACTCATGGCCCTGATTACATTTCTCTTGGACAGTGCTGCCTCTAAGGTTTTAGAACCATTTGAAGTGTTTGTATTTTTTGATACCTGGTTTTTACCAGTGTGTGATACTGTTCCTATGGCAGCTTTCTCACATGCTACAAAATTTAGCCGAGTGTCACATCAGAAAAATTCATCTTTAAAAGGCCTAACTCCCAAATGACTCTTACAGTGCAAAAACATGTACAGGGTTGATATTTTGGCTATGTGCTTTGATTTATATATTAATGTTGCCACGTGCATTTGGGAGAGAATGATTTTCTCACTCACTATACACACCTAATAAATTATAAGGGCTGACTTTTTATACTAGACACACCTAATATAAGGGTTGACTTTTTTTAAGTCAAGCATTTATTGACTATCACTGATAATTTGGCTTAGCAGTAAAGAACCTGCCTGCAGTGCAGGAGTCGAAGGTTCCATCCATGGGTCAGGAAGATCCTCTGGAGAAGGAAATGGCAACCCACTCCGCTGTTCTTGCCTGGAGAATCCCGTGGATGGGGGAGCCTGGTAGGCTACAGTCCATGGGGTCGCAAAGAGTCAGACAGGACTTAGCAACTAAACAACAAGATAACTGATCACATATTTTTAAAACAATTATAGTAAGATATAATCCACATACCATACAATTCACCCATGTAAAGTGTACCGTCCCCTGATTGTTAGTTTATTCACAACGTTGTGCAGTCATCACCGCAGTCAGTTTCAGAACCCTGCACCCTTTGGCTGTAACCCCTTTCTCTTCCGTCTACTCCCAGCCTTAATCAATCCACTTTCTGTCTCTCTAGATTACCTGTTTTGCACTTTCCTGTGAATGGAATTAGGTAATATGTGGGTTTTATGACTGGCTTCTTTCACTTACAGTAATATTTTCAAGGTTCATTCAGGGTTGTAGCCTGTATCAGTATTTCATTCATTTCTATTTCTGAATAATATTCTGTTGTATGGATATACCACATCTAGTTTATTCATTCATTTTGGGTTGTTTTCATCTTTAGGCTACTAGGAATAATGCTGCTGTAGACATTCATGTACAAGTCTTTGTGTAGACGTGTTGTTTATTTTTTCTGCCTAGAAGTGGAATTCCTGGGCCCCATGGTAACTATTTAATTGTTTAGGGAATTACCAGACTGTTTTGTAAAGTGGCTGTCGCATTAACAATCCTACCAGCAGCGTATGACAGTTGCAATTTCTTCACATCCACTCCAACACTTGTTATTCATCTTCTTTATTATATTGATACATTGTCGTGGGTATGACGTGGTATCTCACTGTGGCTTTGATTTGCATTTCCCTGTGCTGCCATTCATGGGGTCGCAAAGAGTCGGACACGACTGAGCGGCTGAACTGAACTGAAACCTAATGATGTTGAGCATCTTTTCATGTGCTTATTGGACACTTGTATCTTTTTCTTTAGAGAAAGGTATATTGAAATCCTTTGTCTAGTTTTTAGAGGGGTTGGTTGTCTTTTTTTTATTATTGAGTTGTAAGAGTTACTTATATATTCTAGATCCAAGGTCCTTATCAGATACATGACTTGTAACTATTTTCTCCAATTCTGTCTGTTGTCTTTTCAGGTTTTTTGCAGGTGTTTTTGAATCTCAAATATTTTTGACTTTGATAAAGTTCAATTTATGTTTTATTCTTTTATTGACTGTACCTCTCGTGTCATATCGAAGAATCCTCTGCCAAATCCAAGGTCATGAGATTTACCCCTGTGTTTTCATCTAAGAGTTAAATAATTTTATTCAGCACTACATTTAGGTCTTTGATCCATTTTGAGTTAATTTTTGTATATGATACGAGGTAAGGGCTCAACATATTAATCCTTTTGCATAGAAGTATCTTATTAATGGACTTCCCTGGTAGCTCGGACAGTAAAGAATCCACCTGCAGTGTGGGAGACCTGGGTTTGATCCCTGGGTTGGGAAGATTCTCTGGAGGAGGGTATGGCAACCCACTCCAGTATTCTTGCCTGGAGAATCCCATGGACCAGGAGCCTGGCGGGCTACATCCATGGGTTCACAAAGAGTCGGACACGACTGAGCGACTAAGCACATCTTATTAATAGTAAAGAAAGAAGTCCACAAGGTTAGTCACATTAACATTTCATTGTTGCATGATATTTTAATAACTGTCATGGATATGTACAAAGTCTTATATGTTGCATATTACAGGACATCTTTGTTATTCATTCTGAGATTGTGATATTACCAAACTTTTAATTTCTAAAGATAAATTAGAGGCTTCTCTAGAACCTGGAAAAGAGTATAACAGAACTGGAAAAGAGCAAGAAATAATGTTGGGGCCAATATGGGAAGTGTCTGTATGAGAAAATCAGAACATACAAAATAAAAACAAAATTTCAAATTTGCCCTTTTTTTTTTTTTTTGCTGACAGTTAATTTCAGTATTTCTTTTCTTTTCCTTTTTTTTTTTTAGTAAGAGGCTCAAAATGGATAAAAGGAAATGTTCGGACCAAATTTAACTCGGCCCAGTTATTCCACAAGTATAAATTATGGAATGTTAATTGGTTCTTATAGACTTCTGATGTGACACCCAGTGAATTATTTCCCATTCACTTAAAAGGGACCTCCCATGGCCCAGTGTTTATAAAAGAAGATGAGCCAAACAAATGGTGGATAACATAAATATCACAGGCAGTTTTAGTGTACTTAAGGAATCCTATTTCTTTTGGTCTTAGCCAAGTACTTCTGTTGTAGTTGGAGAGACATACCTAAAACAATACCGTGGCTAATAATCTCCTGACTCTCATATTGCTCTTGTTAGGGACTCGGCCCCGATTCACTCTTTTAACCAGGTCTGATCCTGCGGAAACGTGTTCATCTAGGAAACTCTTCCAGAAAAGGGAACCTGCCGTGGGATCCATCCGTCATTTTATCAGCAGCTTGTCTTCACATAGCACAATTCACATCTGAGTCCCAGGACCCCATTCAGATGAATGGTGATGAGATTAATCACAAGCCAGGGTCTCAGTGGTCTCCCAGTCTGGAGAAACCCCACAAGGCTCCTCCTGCTGACAGTGGACAAATCGTTTAACCCATTTGGGCCTTTCTTTCCTCTTCTGTCAAGTCGAATTGAGTGATCTTACAGTCCTGCCCATGCATAAGATGCTGTGTCTGTGAGGTTGCATTTTATTTGCTGCCTGGGGTAGGACTGGATTCCTTGAGTTGCTAGATTTGGTTGAGGAGGAAAACTTGCTCAGCTTTTTTGAGCTGGTCTCTCTTGGTATTGGATTTGGGGTGTGTTTATCAGTAAGGCTGTTAGTAACAGAACAGTTATTAGAAAGAGAAGTGTTTACAGAAGACATGAAGCTTTAAATTTTAAGAGCTAGAGTTGACAAGTTTAACATTTTCTAGATTTCTGTAGATAAATGGAAACAGTTTGAAATGTACATTAAAAAATTTTTTTAAATCCAGTACCATATTCAATTTGTTAGAAGAAATTCTTTATAGGATGTTTTGAGCCAGCTTTTCAAATAATGTGTGTCACGAGGTCACTTTGTGAATTTATTTACCTTTGACAAATGGTGACTGACTGGGCTTACCCCCAGTGTAGCCTCTTTTGATATGGGTTGAGCTGTTTGCCAGCAAAGGTCCATCTAGTCAAAGCTATGATTTTTCCTAGTCATGGATGGATGTGAGAATTGGACTGTAAAAAAAGTTGAGTGCCAAAGAATTGATGCTTTGGAACTATGTTGTTGGGGAAGACTCTGGAGAGTCCCTTGGACAGCAAAGAGATCCAGCCAGTCCATCCTGAAGGAAATCAGTCTTGAATATTCATTGGAAGGACTGATGCTGAAGCTGAAACTCCCAATACTTTGGCCACCTGATGAAAGGAACTGACTCATTGGAAAAGACCCTGATGCTGGGAAAGATTGAAAGCGGGAGGAGAAGGGGACAACAGAGGATGAGATGGTTGGATGGCATCACCGACTCGATGGACATGAGTTTGAGTAAAGTCCAGGAGTTGGTGATGGGCAGGGAGGCCTGGCGTGCTGCAGTCTGTGGGGTCACAAAGAGTCGGACATGACGAGTGACTGAACTGACTTTGCTGCTCCAGGCACTTGGTTTAGGTTCATTTCACCCACAGAGTATACGGCTTGACACGTTTTAATGCTCAGTCTTCGATGGCTTGTTGCTGTAGTTTGATCCTTTAAGGAAAATTTTTCCGTTTCTCTCCTTTCTTTGTTCTTCCTTTTTGTTGTGTTCTTTACCAGGGTTTGGCATTCTGTGGCTCTAGAGCCAGCTCCTCCAGCGTGTGGAGGGGCGGGCAGGGGTGTGTGGGATCCCCCATGGTGGAGGGGTGCGCGGCAGGGCGGGCGAAGCAAGCATGCCCCTTCCCCTGAGGTATAGTTCTTCCGGTCTGATGACCTGTCAGATCCACTGAGCAGTTGCTCAAGCAGATTGGACAGTGACTCGAGGAAGTGGTGGGGCAGGTTGAGGTGGGCGGGGGTGGGGGGTCAGTATTTTAAGTAGCAGCTATCAGAAGTGAAGCGATTTCTCCAGAGCCAAGCGTGTTTCTGGTGTGACCAGTTTGCAGGAATTACGCAGTGTGGAGTATTGTTTCCCAAGAGGAAATAGAGGGTGAGCGAGAGGGTAGTAAGAGATGCCTTAGGGTGGATGGGAAGGCACTCCATCCGAGAAGAGGAGTGTGAATGTTAGTTTTAGTTTCATGCGAGGAAACGTACTTTATTGACTCTTGAGCGGAGAGTTTTGCGTTCACGTATTCAAGTATTTTTAATAGGGAGCTTGCTTTAATAGTTGAATCTTTCACCCTGTTCTAATTTGACATGGTGTCTCATGGGGGGAAAGGTAAAAACTGAGGAAAACCAGTTTTCACCTCGTACATAATTATAGTTTGGGAAGCAGAATCCTGCTGCAAATCTTACATGACTGATTTCTGGACCCAAAGTTGGCTTGACAGTGGGCTGGAGCAGTAATAGCCCCCCTACTGTCAGGAGAGGCCAGGGCAGGCTTTTCCCAGCAAGCCTGCCGGAGGCGAGGCCTGTCCTGGACTCTGGCCCTGGAGCCTGCGTCTGGGAGCCGGAGAGGGGTCGGCTTCATCAGCAAGGTGGCCGCCACCTGGGCAGGTGGGCGTCTGGGTGCCCGGAGAAGTAGATCTGCGGGGTTGAAAGCTGTGACTCCTACAGTGCTGGCCTGTTAAACACCTACGCAGACACTGAGAAATTGCTCCAGCCTTTGTGTAGGAGACAAAAAAGGCGAGCTTCTGCTTTTAAGGAGCTGATGTTTTGCCCTGGCCTTTGGCAAGAGTCACAGATGGAAACAGTATTCAGTGGTGTGACTGTCATTCAAGTGGCCATGAGTTGATGGTGGCCTAGGGCCTCTGGAGACCTAGGCCTTTATTTCATTTTTATCATTTATTTGTGTATCCCTGACTGCTCTGGGTCTTCGTTGCTGCGCAGGAGCTTTCTCCAGCTGTGGCGAGCACGGGCTGTGCTCTGGTTGTGGTGGGAGGACTTCTCTTGTTGCAGAGCACAAGCCCCAGGCACACAGGCTTCAGGGGTTGTGGCACTCGGGCTTAGTTGCCCCGTGGTGTGTGGGATCTTCCCAGGCAAGGGATCAAACCAGTGTCCCCTGCATTGCAAGGCAGGTTTTTAACCACTAGACCACCAGGGAAGCCCAAGACCCCGGCCTTTAAAAGTCCTTCTTCTTCATAAGCAGTGCATATCTGAGTGATGAATGAATGTTTATTGCCATTTCTTTTACAGAAATAAAACTGTAAAGAAACCAAAAGAGGAAATTAAGTCACCCTGATCTCACCACACAGAGCTCCCCACTGAAGTGCTCCTGAAAACGGGAGATAGCCAGCCAGTGCCTCCCTCCTTTGGGCCCTGGAGCCTTTCGTCACAGAGGACGCCCCTGGGCGTTGTTGCCACTGGATGGCCTTATTAGTGCAGACAGGTGTTGGAGACAGGAGGATGACTGTAGGCTTGTCGGGAAAACCCCTTTGATAATGACACTGTTTGCTGCTCTTAAGTGACTCTCTTCTATGAACAGAGTTCAGATGTTAAATTATGTGCTCAGTAACAAAATTTGAACTTGTAACGTTTCAAGTAAATTCTGTTTTCTTCCTGTTTAAAAAGGCAGATTATGGGACTTCCCTGGCGGTCCAGTCGTTAAGGCTTCATGCTCCCAATGCAGGGGACGCAGGTCCTATGCCTGGTCGGGGAGCTAAGATCCCTCGTGCCACACGACACAGCCAAAAAGTGAAAAGAACAATAATAAATGATAAAAAGATAGGTTGCGTGTGTGCGCATAGTTATGTACGTACTAGAAACATCACAATGTAATCCATTCTTTATTTTTCGGGCAGTCTTAGGGACTGACCAAGAAGCAGTGTGATACTGTGGGAGGAACCGTGAATGGGGAGTCCACGGCGTTGACTGTTAGTGCTGACCCTGGTCATATACTCCGAGCTAGAGAGTATATTGAGTCACTTTGGATCTGAGTTTCGTAAAGCAAGGACCTGGACACTGGGCCGTCTTCTAGCCCTTATCATCACAGCCTCAGGCCATAGATCTCGGTTTCCTTGTGCCAGCCTGCTATTCTGCCTTGTTAGGGGTTGAGGGGCTACTTTTCCTTTAGTGGACAATTTTCTCAGGTTCCAGCAACCGGGAGTGAGGCAGTGAGGAGGACACAGGCTGCGCCTGAACTTGCCCGCCTGTCGTTGTGCCAGAGGGGCATTTCCACTCAGAGAATTTCAGAGTGTTGGAAATTTCAGAGTATCTGCTGCTAGGATGGCCACATTCTCCCCAGCCTGAAACTACGACCGGAGTGCACTTCCTGATATACATACGTATTATAATTTGTAAACCTAACTCAAAACCCTGTGTCTGATGTCAGGTCATTTGTGGCTGGCCATTCAGACCTCATTTCTATTTGACAGGGGTTTATTTTAAGATTGCTTTGTGGAGCGGTTGTTTACCATTCAAATGATCTATTAGTGCCAAGTCTTTAGCTAGACTCGTTTTAAATGAGCTGCCCGTTAAGTAGAAAAGCAAACAGAAGTTTACGGTTCCAGCCCAACCTAGCAAAATCACTGTAACTTACATTTTTTATCTTCACATTTATTCATCCTGGTTTTTTTTTTTTAGCCTTGAATATTCATTTAGTATAATAGTACCTATGTGAATGAAATTCTTTTAGTTACTGTTGATACTGTGGCTTAGCAAAAGCTATAGACTTCTTAATACTTTCAGAGAAGAACACTTTATAGTAAGCTGAACTTACTGTAAAAAATGGATTTTTTTACATCCGAAAAAGTGGATTTTTTGGTAAGTTAATTGTGTTTCTTAGCAGAGTCACAAATGTGCTTCTATAGCTTTATTTCTAGGATATTAAAAGAAACGTTCTATAGGAGTAAGTTCCCACTAGGCAATTAGGGACCTTTTTTTTTTACAGGCTAAGCATATATTGTTGACTCCAGTGGGTTATATTGTGGGAGATGGGATGGAAGCTAAAGATGACTTAGGTAAAAAGCTAACTGAGCCTCAGTTGGTGGTTTGTACATCCTTCTAATTGTTATCGCTAGCGCCGGGGCTTCCCCGCTCCTTGCCTGGTGTCTGAATTGCCGCAGCCGGCAGTCTAGGCCGTGCTTTCCTGTGCAACGAATGTCGCCCTCGCCGCCCTGGGACCAGTCTCCTCAGCCCTCGCCTTCTGTGTTCCAGATGCTCCATACTGGCCTGCAGTGCCTACGTGGCTCTGGCTTTGGGAGATAACCTCATGGCTCTGAATCACGCAGATAAACTTCTTCAGCAGCCCAAGCTGTCAGGGTCTCTGAAGTAAGTATGACTCACCCTGTGTGCTTGTTTCCGTGAGTCTGTGGTGCATATTGCCTCTCTGACTTGCCCAGTGGAATGTAAATTATCTTAGGGAAAGCAGAAAAGTTTCTTAATTTGCTAATTTTTTTGTGTTTGGTAGTGAAACTTTTTTTCACTTGTTGCGCTTCGAGGGTTATTGGAAACGGCATTTGCCATGCTGTGCATGAGGAAGCAGAAACTCTGGACTCTGTATTCTGGGTCTGAGGGGGCACATTATCACATACTAGCTCCCAAAACAAGCTGAGTCCTCAGTGAAAAGACCCACATGAAAAGGAGTTTGGTCAACAGGATAAATCTGCTTTGAATTTAACATATTTTCCCAAACGACTGCACCATTTCCAGAGAACATGAGTCTTATTGAAACTCTTCAGACGCCTCTTCAATAGTAATGTCATTGTCACTCTAAAGTTTTCTAAAGCACGTCATCTTTTCTTTTATGAAAATTGAGTAACATGCAGCATTCTTTGAATCCTTGTATGATGCTGATGCTGGAAATTTTATCCGAGACGGTGGGTACTCTGTGTAACATCAGGACAGTTGTTTTTACATTCTTCCTTTATGTACATAGGTACGATTTCCAAAATACATTCCTTTCCCTTTCAGTGGCCTTTGTATCATGCAACACCCAGAACTGTGAGGTCATACCCTGAGGAACAGTTCTGTAAATGTTTATTTTTGCCTTTTATAAAAGTACTACTTTATACAAGCCTCTAAAGTTAACATTGATTGGGCCTTCCCTGGCGGCCCAGTGGTTAACACCCCATGCTTCCACGACAGCGGAGCGCGGATTTGATCCCTGGTCGGGAAACTAAGATTCCACAGGCTGCACAGCGAGCCCCGCCCCCCCAAAAAAAAGCATCCAGGAACATAGAGACTTTGTCACAATTCAAGTATGAGAGCTCCTGCTCTCCTGTGAGAAAATCTTGTCTACACTCCAGGCCTGGAGGATCCTGGGCTTGAGATCAAGGCAGTCGAGTTGCCTCTAAGGCACCTTCCTGTCGCCCAGCGCTGCGAAGTACGAGCCAGGGACCTCGGCCTGTGCCTGCAAGACACCCTCTGCTCAGACCGTGCTGTGCATGGCCGTCGGTGGAGCAGAGTTTTTTGTGTGTGTTTCTTTTTAACAAAAATGAAATACAGATCCTTGCTGCTTTTTTAAAAATTCTCTGACTGACATGGTCTTCACTGTTGTCAAATAATCCTAATTAGATTCTTTCCTTTGCATTTGTGCCAGGGTTTTCAACCTCCTTTATCAACTTCTTCCCTCTGAACATCAAAGCAACAACATTCTTAGGCTTCATGATTTTTTGAGGGATTGGCCAAGCCATGTCTGATCATTTCATCTGTAATTCTCTTTACCCATTCTACCCGCTTCTTTGGTTTCTGATCACTAGCCAGAACCCCCACCTCTGCAGTGAGGATGAGCCTTTCTGCCTTAGACAGCCCCGGGACCACAGCGGAGTTACCTTCGTGTACCTCCTCCAGAGGCCTGGGCTTTGAGTGTCATGAAGGCATTTAATTTTTTTTTTTTTTTCTTTTTAAAGTAGATTCACATAATTTGAAGTGGTTCTCTGAATTTGTATGTTTATGGGTTGGGAGGAGGGTATTTTTATTTTTTATTTTTTTGGCCTTGCCAGGGCATGTGGGTTCTCAGTTCCCTGACCGGAAATCGAATCTGCACCTCCTGCTTAGAAGCATGGAGTCCTAACCACTGGACCACCAGGAAAGTCTAATGTGTCTGTGTTCTATAATGATTATCGGCTTATGGATTCTGGTTTAATGCAATTTTTAAAACATCTTATTTCAAACTATATTTAAACTTACTGATTTTTTAGGTTGTCATTTCTATTAGGGTATCTGGTGGGGAACCAAAATGGAAGAGCATTACGTATAAAGTAGATTAGTAAGAACCTAATTTGTAGCCCAGGGAACTCAATGCTCTGTGCTTACCTATAGGAGAATAGACTCTAACAAATAGTGGATGTATGTCTATGTATAACTGACATACTTTGCTGTGCAGCAGAAACTAACACAACACTGGAAATCAACTATACTCCACTAAGAATTAACTTTAAAAAGGGGGGCATTAGAGCTCCTGCTAGTTAGAAGAAAGAAATTGCTTAATAAAGAGGTAGCTCTTAAGAAAAACAGAGAGAGAGAGAGGAGATGGCTCTTGGGAATTCCCGGATGGTCCAGTGGTTAGGACTCCGTGCTTTCACTGCTGAGGGTCTGGGTGTGAGCCCCAGTCAGGGAATGGAATCCCACAGGCCATGCAGCAGAGCCAAAAATAGAAAAGAAAGGGAAATGCTCTTGAGTGTGCACAAATCCCAGAAAATGGTCAAATTGGAAAGAGTCTAAGGTTTGAGGACTCGAGGTCCATGTGGATAGACTCAGTTGGGACAGGCTGGCTCAAGGAGTTGGGGACTGAACTGGCCTTTCAGAGGAGTTCAGTTTTGGCCCGGCTTTGCACCCCAGGAGGCAAGGCTGCAGACAGCGCAGTGGGGTGTCCGCCCAGGACAGTGACGGGAACAGAGGAACCTTTGGAGGAGTGGGATGTTGACTGGATATAGGAAAGCGGAACCCAACTGTGGAGAGCTTTAAATCTACAAAAGTTTAGATTAGTTTTGTTCTGAAGTGGAAAGAGGCATTAGGATTTTGAGCAAAGGAGTATTATGTCTAAGGCTGTTTTAATTTTGAGAAATCAATCAGGTGATCTTGGGGGAAATGGCTGGAAGGAAGACACTGGAAGAAGTAGGCTGCTGTAAACCTGGAGGAAACACACCCGCCTGGCGGCAGCTGCACCCAGGACAGAGGATGTGCAGGGGAGGACACGTGCAGTAGAAGTGAAGCTGATCCAGCGGCTTCCCTCACCGTCCGCCTGCCAGTGTGGCGGACACCGGTTCTATCCCTGGTCGGGAAAGATCCCACATGCCGCGGGGCAGCTCAGCCTGAAGCCCATGTACTACAGGCACGGAAGCCTGTGGCACCTCGAGCCTGTGCTCTGCAACAGGAAAAGCCACCAACCACAGCGAGAGGCTCACGCCCCGCAGCTAGAGAGCAGCCCCCGCTCGCCTCAACCAGAGAGAGCCAGCATGCAGCGATGCAGACAGACCCCATGCAGCCAAAGTTACAAACAAGTTTAAAGAAATAGAGCTGATCCGACCCAAATCGAGCCTGGTGCCCCGGGGCCTTCTGGCTGAGGTGGCAGCACAGGCTGGAGAACCCTAACTCTGATCCTCCACTCCCAGGCCACATGTCCTCAGAGCTGCCGCTTCCTTTAGAACTTCATCGTTTCCCGATGGTATTTTCTGTATAAATAGAACAGCATACATTTGTCAACTGTGTTTTAAATTTTTATTGAAATACACAATTGATTTACTGCCCACTTTTATTTATTTTTTTTACTGCCCACTTTTAAACTGCTGTCTTGATGTATGCCATTTGTTCCTTCTTAGCTAACACAAAAATTAATGTATATTTTAAGATATTTTTAAAGAGAAAAATTTAAGTGATTCTTAACACATGTGAAATTTTTACGTATACACCAGACTTTATTATACATTGGGTATTTTTGTGATGACCTACGTTTCAATTTGGAACCCTTTTTTTTTTTTTTTTTTTT
>SJYV01038288.1:310313-324431 GCA_006410875.1 Neotragus pygmaeus
TTTTTTTTTTTTTTTTTTTTCCATTTCAGGTTCTTGGGTCATTTATATGCTGCAGAAGCCCTCATCTCTCTGGACAGAATCTCTGATGCTATTACTCACTTGAACCCGGAGAATGTCACTGATGTCTCCTTAGGGATCTCTTCAAATGAGCAGGACCAAGGTTAAGGAAGACACTTTTTTTTTTTTTAATTTATTTATTTATTTATTTTTTGATTTGACTTTACAATACTCTATTGGGTTTGCCATACATCGACATGAATCCACCACAGGTGTACACAAGCTCCCAATCCCGAATCCCCCTCCCACCTCCCACCCCACAACGTCTCTCTGGATCATCCCCGAGGAAGACACATTTGATCCGAACTCTTCACCATTTCTACTGCCTTTCCGTTGTAACTCGGGACATACAGAAATTTAAGGGCACAGTTGTAAACGGAAGGGAGTTATAGGTCGGCAGTCTATAGTTTCAGCCATACTTACTATGTACTAATTGCTAAATCCTGACTTTTGAAACACTGATGGTGTTAGAGCGATTTGGTTTGGGGGGATTCTTTTAATTTATTTGGTTGTTTGGAGCCTTGGTTGCAGCATACAAAGTCGGTTGCCCCATCTAGTTCCCTGACTGGGGATTGAACCTGGGCCCCCTTCTTTGAAAGCACGGAGTCTTAGCCACTGGACCACTAAGAAGTCCAGAACAATTTGTTTTGATTCTTAACACTGTGTTTTTCTCTGTGGAGGGATTCCACAATCCCAGGGAGAGTAAAAACACATTCAAAAGTCAGTTTTGAATCATTGCTAAATTTTTGAGGGAGCAAGACTAGAATTCCCTTTATTCGAGGTTATTTCTCAGACTTGGGGGTGGTGGTGGGTGGGAGGTGGCATTCTCGCGTCTTTTATTAGAACCTGTGTGCTTAGGCGCTCGGTCATGTCTGACTCTTTGCGACCCCATGGACTGTCGTCCTCCAGGCACCTCTGACCCTGGGGATTCTCCAGGGAGGAATATTGGAGTGGGTGACCATGCCCTCCTCTGGGACATCTTCCTAAGCCAGGGATCGAACCCAGGTCTCCCACACTGCAGGCAGATTCTCTGCCATCTGAGCCACCAGTGCTATTAGAACCTCCACCACGTAAAAAAGGAAATACTGTGACAGATTGCCTTAATGCTGGATTTCCATTTCATAAAGAAAGTTGTTTGGAAAATATACTCTTTTTGTCTGGCCCCCTCAGATTTATGTTCGTGTCTTTGCAGGATCAGACAAAGGTGAAAATGAAGCAATGGAATCCTGTAAGTAAGACATTTTGTAAAGACTTAAGTAGCCCAGACTGCTTCCCAGAGACTCTCCCTCGAACCTCCGTGGCCCTCCTCTGCCACCCGAGGACAGCCAGGCTCAAGTTCTGGGCAGCTTCGCGGGCAGTGGGCGGGTTGCCTCCGTGCCCCGGCCCGGCCGCCTCACGCGGGTCTGCTCTTCTCCCCAGCTGGGAAGCGGGCCCCTCAGTGCTACCCCAGTTCCGTCAGTTCGGCCCGGACCGTGATGCTGTTCAACCTGGGCAGCGCCTACTGCCTGAGGAGCGAGTATGACAAAGCCCGCAAGTGTCTTCACCAGGTGAGGCTGGGCCAGGGCCGGGCGCCTCGTGGAGCAGCCGGCAGGGGGTTGGAATTGCTGGGCTCTGTCATCCTGTATGCGTTCTGACTTATGGTCAGTTTCTTAAACATTGGAATATAACTGCTCCAGACATACTCTTCTTAAAAATATCTACTTGGCTGTGCCGGGTCTTGGTTGCGGATGCAGGATCTTTAGTTGCAGCTTGTGGGATCTAGTTCCCTGAGCAGGGATCGAACTCAGGTCCCCCGCACCAGGAGCATGGAGCCTTAGCCACTGGACCACCAAGCAAGCTCCCAGACATATGCTCGCAAGGTACACAACTGACTGTTGTTGCAAATGAACCTAGGCACCCAATGGAGAGTTTTCCTGAAAATTTTAATCATCAGTATTTCAAAAGATTGTTAACCACATCTGTATCAGTGCTCAAATAAATAATGGTGATCCATATAGTTGAACCCAAGGCAGCTGTAAACCTTGCATACTAAAACAATAACATATCTGAGACATATTTTAAGTGAGAAGAACAAATAAATGCGCAACACCTTTAATGTAATCCTGTATATGCATAAAGGATTTCTGGATGAGTACACCAGAAACCGCTAACATTGGCTACCGGGGGCCAATGAGAGAGGTGCGGTGTAGGTGGAGCACTGAGATGGGAAACTGTTCCCTGGATACCTGTTTGCTGTTTAGTTTTTAATTGCATAAATCTCTGTCTACTCAGAAAGTTAGATTACAAATACACCTTTTTAGAAAGAAGGGTTCACAGAGTCAGTACCCAAGAAATTATGCACACAATAAACATTCGTGGCGCCGTGTAACTGAACTAGACCTCTGACGTCTCCCACCCAGAGGGGCCGCATCAGCCGGTCTTGGGAACTTTTGATCAGGGCTCTTTAGGTCCCCTGCCCGTCCTTGGACCAGTCACAGGCAGGGACCCAACCCGTAGTAAGGGAACAGGTACTGCCATCGGCAGCCCCAGAGGGGTTCCACAGAACTGGAAAGGGCTCATCCTCAGACACATGTTAATTCAGTACTTTCCTCTCGGTCCAGTGGTTAGGTCCACACTTCCACGGCAGGGGCCATGGGTTCAGTATCTGGTTGGGGAACTAAGATCCTACAAGGCGCAGGGCATGGCCAAAACAAAACAAAAAACAAGCATGAGCAAGAGCTAGAAGAATCCCAAGCAGAAGACCAAGAGAGAAGGAGCGCTCTCCTGTTAAAAACTCGTTATGGACCAAGCAAGGGAAGATAAATGTGTACTGAAAATAACATGTCTGGTTTAATTGGGAGGGATGAAGACAGCTGAGGGCCATCCGAGCAGAACTGTAGTGTCCCAGTGAGCTCAAGTAAGTTTGCTGACTCAACATTGGTAGGTTGACTTTCTTTTTTTGGCATTACTTGGAGTTTGTATCTTAAGCTGCCGTTTCTCATGGGTCTCTCTTTTGAGTGAAGGCGGCCTCAATGATCCATCCCAAAGAGGTGCCCCCTGAAGCCATCCTGTTGGCCGTCTACCTTGAGCTACAGAATGGTGAGTGGTTCTTCTCTTGACTGTAGCCCTGCAGAGAGCCAGAGATTTTTGGTGTCTGCTTTTTCTCTTAGAAACGGAAGAGATATTAACCATCACATTCTTCTAAACAAGGGAGTTTCTGAAATCTTGCAAATTCTTACTTCTTGCAGGTTAAGTGTATATCCTTTTATCTGTGAAAATGCAGAATAGCATAACTTATAAATTATATGTTATAATTTAAATTATAACATAGACAGTTATAATTCATCTCTACTAATTAACCTTTCTCTTAGGCGTCCAAATGGCTCTTAATTGAGAACCTGAGACAGAATGCAGCGGCTTTGGGTTGTACACCTTAGTGTTTTAAACACAGATGTTGTTAATAAGCTTTGCCATAAACCAGTTCCTGCTGAGGATTTTTTATTCAAGCCTAAATCCAGGTCATGCCTCTGGGGGCATATATGACCTAGAAGAAAGGCTGTGGGCCCTACATGAGAGATGATGTGAAGTAGAAAAGGAGAGCTGAATGGGAGAGATGAGGGGGCACAGAAGCATTAAGAGTTGTTCGTCATACCCCCTTGCTGATCGTGGAAATCCTTATAACCCTCCCCTCTTTTTATTGCTGAAGAAGGAGCCCAGCAGGCCTTGTCCTCCTGAAAGGTGTGGCCCAGTTAGTGCCCAGTCTAGAGCCCTTTTAAGTTCTCAAACTGGGCTCCACCTTAAAACCAATACAGAGCTTCCAACAATTCTGTCTCCTAGCTCACACGCTAAATTTCTTAAATGAGAATTTCCCAGGATGGTGCAGGGGGCATTACGTGATTCTAGTGTATAGCAGCGGTTGCAGACCACTGCTCTTCTCCATCATCTTTTCCTCCCTTTTGAGACTTGACAGGCTTGCTTTGTTAGGTGGTGCTATTGTTATATGCTTTTTTGTAATGGGAAGTGTTTTTATAGGTAATACCCAGCTGGCCTTACAGATCATCAAAAGGAATCAGCTGCTCCCCGCAGTGAAAACACTCTCTGAAATGAGAAAGAAGCCAGTGTTCCAGCCCGTCCACCCGATCCAGCCCATCCAAATGCCAGCGTTCACTGTGCAGAGAAAGTGATAGTTTGCTCGTGGAAAACTGTTACCTGAGACCCAGGGGAATATTTACAAGCCTTTTTAGTTGTATCACAGCAAAATGAATAAAAGACAGATGCTGAAGGGTGCTAGTTTTGAAGACACAATTTTGAAACGATTTTAACCCCTGATTTTTATTTTATTTTATTTTTAAAATTTTTTGGCTGGAAGCTTAATACAGTTAAGGATTCACAAACTCATTTTCATCTGTTTTCCGTATAATCTTTGCTAGGTTATTCATTTTAAGCCATTATGTGATATATCTGTCAAAGGCAATTAAAACAGTCTTATCAGAACAATCTTGTTAAATACATTTTGTCTTGTTTGCAGTGATTACGGTATGTTGGCATTCAAGATTCATGTTAAAGTTTTCACAGTGGATACCACATGGTGAGCAGATGAGTCCAGAAGTTGCGCAGGGCAGAAGGCCGGGGAGGCTGACGTGTCGTAACCTAGTTGTGACTAAGGGGGCCAGAAAATGCATAGTAAGACCCATAGGGTGAGTCAGGTTGGGTTAGGAAGCGATGACTGATAGGGATCAATTATGGCTTAAAAATTACAGATGACGACAAACAGCATTCAGGGTACTGGCCGCGTTCACCCTCCTGTACTGTTAGGGAGAAGCACCAGGTAGGGAATCTGTTAGCAGGGAGTCCAAGGCTCATCACTATTCCCATTGCAGATGCAAACGGGAACTTCCAAGCTTCTTCCTCATAAGAGACAGGTATGTGTTGTGGGATTGACCTGGCCAAAATGTGTCGATAGGGTCAGTACACTAAACTTAAAAGCAGGAAAAACAAAACACGCTGCAGACTGACTCTGGAGAGCCTGGGCGACCCCCAGTCAGTATCAGGCTTGGACTCATGAAAGCTGGCCGGTCAGGATCGTCCCTGCCGCCAGCGTCTCTCCAGTTCCCGACCTGGAAGACAGGTTCAAACTCGCTGAATCTACACGGTTCCTCAGTTTTCACAAATGGAGAGCGGAGCGTTTAGAGAAGCACGTGGTTTATCAGAAACTGCATCTGAATTATTCTCTTGCTGAAACCAAACATTTTAGTTGGGGGTCTACGGGAACTGAGTGTGATGTGACCAGACATTACCCATGAGTGACTCGGAGAAGGGGGCGCAGTTTTCCTTTCATTTGAATGTGGGATGGGTGTGCACGGGGCTCGCCTGCTCTTTGCCATGTGGCAGTTGCTTTCTCTGGTGGCTCCGCAGTAAAGTCTGTCTGCCCGTGCAGGAGACGCAGGTTCGATCCCTGGGTCAGGAAGAGTCCCTGGAGAAGGAAATGGCAACCCATTCCAGTACGCTTGCCTGGAGAATCCCATGGACAGAGGAGCGTGGCGGGGCTACAGTCCATAGGGTCACAAAAGAGTCGGACACGACTTAAGAGATTAAACAAGTTGTTTTATATACAGAGTAGATTTCTTCCTGGAGGATATAGAAAACAGAGGTGGCCTAGCTCCCTCGGGCCTCTCGAAGCCTTTTCCAAATGAGATGGGAGTCGTAGGCTGCACCGGTGTTGGTCGAAAGCTGCAGGAGCTGCTTCCCCGAGCCCCAGCTCTGCAGCAGTTCTGTGGGACCCACGTGTGTGCCGCAGGATGGTGGCAGCTTTGCGTGTTGCCGTTCAGTCATGCAGTCGTTTCCAACTCTGTGACCCAGTGGACTGCAGCACACCAGGCTTCCCTGTCCTTCACGCTCTCTCCAAGTTTGCTCAGACTCATGTCCACTGAGTCACTGATGGCCACATCTTCTGTCACCCCTTCTCTTCCTGCCCTCTGTCTTTCCCAGCATCTCCTCCTGCCCTCTGTCTTTCCCAGCATCAGCATCTTTTGCAGTGAGTCAGCTTCGCATCAGGTGGCCAAAGGATTAGAGCTTAGCCAGGGCATTTTCCAGACAAAGCCCACACACTTCATACATTGCGAGCCCACCAGATCTTGGGTAGCATATGGGTAGTAGATGGCCTGTAATTGAACTCGAAGGCAACACATCTTTGGAGACATCTCAAGAAACTGAAACTTTCCCCACTTGCTGATTAGTTAGAGGGAAAGCAGGAATAGCTGAGGCACATGAGGCCCCACATTGCTGTTAAATAATACCCTTGGCTGTGAGTAGCACAAAGTGGATCCGTGAATTAAAGATAGTCCCTATCCCCCTTGAGAAGGGGATCCATAGGCAGCTGGTGACCTTGGCTTAGTGCTCAGTGATGCTATCAGGGACCCGGCTGTTTTCCCACACCATCCTCAGCATCTGGACTTCTGTCCCCTGGTCACAGGATGCTCCAGCATCATATCTGCACTGAAGCAAGAAGACGCAGCAAGACTTCCCTGGTGGTCCAGTGGCGAAGAATCCTCTTGCCAATGCAGGGAACATAGGTTGGATCCCTGGTCCAGGAAGATTCCATGCGCTGTGGGGCAACGAAGCCCATGCTCCGCAGCAAGAAAAACCACCACAAGGAGAGCCCTGAGCTCCACAGCGAAGAGTAGCCCCCACTCACCGCAGCTAGAGAAAGCCCGCTCCAAGCAGCGAAGACCCAGCGCAGCCAAAAATAACATTTGAAAAGAAGAAGGTAAAGGCACCCTGTCATGATCAGAAACCATCAGGAACAAAGTTTCCCCAGAAGCCGTTAGCAGACCTCAGCCTCCATCTCCTCTGTAGTTCAAATCATCCTTAGCTGCAGGTGCTGGTACAACCCTGCACATCTTAGGAGAAGGCTGGTGAAGGGTTTTCCCAGCTGGAACACTCTAGATCTGATGCACTGTTGTCAAATTCTGACCCCAGCAGTCCAGCTCTCCCCTCCACAGCCACCCTCAGCAGATCTGGGCACAGTAAATGTAGGCTCTTCACCTCTATGACTTGTCTTTCTGAGTCCATCAGCTAGGAAGGCTTCTCCCACTCGTTTTTTCCACCACAGTCTGTGAACAGTCACCATCTCTGCTATGGAGGAGCTTCCCTGGTAGCTCAGTTGGTAAAGAATCCGCCTGCAGAAAACAACAGAATTCTGTAAAGCAATTATACTTCACTAAAAAAAGAAAAAAATCCTCCTGCAATGCAGCAGGCTCCGGTTCGATTCCTGGGTCTGGAAGATCCCCTGGAGAAGGGATAGGCTACCCGCTCCAGTATCCTTGGCATTCCCTGGTGGCTCAGCTGGTAAAGAATCTCCATATTCTGGCCTGGAGAATTCGATATAGTCCATGGGGTCACAGAGTCAGACACGACTGAGTAACTTTCACTTACTGCTAATGGAGGTAACGCTAACAGTGCTGAGAGGTTTTATATGCCATGTCCTGGAATTTTTCTTCACTGTCCCAATTTCTCCACCCCACCACCCCCGCCCTGACCATTTGTGTCTTGATCATACCTTTCTTCTATGGTAGATGATGTTCTGCAGTTTAACAGGTGTGGGGGCTCTCAAAGGGTGGTGTCATAGCTGATGGGGTTGTGAATTCTGAGACAGGCCTCCTGGGCTTTCGTTCAAGACCCACCACCTGTTCAGCAGCCCAGTGGGCCAGAATTCACGGCATAGGTCCCTTCACAGACTGCGCAGGGCAGCCCCCAGCAGAGCCAATGCCTTCAAGGGTCTCTCCTGCCCCACTCGTACCCCTACCCCCTTCTCAGAATAGCACTCTTGGTGCAGAACCCCTTATGGGCCAGTCAGCTGGGAGCTCTGCCCCTTACTCAACCCAAGTGCCTTGATCTCTGTTGAGGTTTTGGACCCTCTGCACAATGAAGCTAACTACTCAGGGCCTCCTGTGAAAATTAAAATGAGATGCCCGAATGAAAAGACATGCACTACAGGAGAGTGCATTTACCTCCCTGTTGCCCAAAAGACCTGCTCAGCCCAGTCATCCTCGATGACTTGGAAGCCCTCTGGAGGAAGGTGACCCTGGAGCCAGACTGCTGGACTGGCTTCACATCTCAGCTCTCTCACCGGGACAGGCTTGATCTGCGACATGGTATTTTGCCTCTTTGTGCCTCAGTTTCTTTTTTCATCTTTGAAGTGAGGACAATAACAGTACCTCTCACAGCCTTGGAATGAGGTTTAAAGTCCTGGACATTGTTGTTGCTGGATATGAGCTCCAGATGTTCAAAAGGAAATTCTTAATTTTTTTACTGTGCAATATGAAGGATAATCAAAGCAGAGACTGCTGACCCACTGGAACTGGGGAGTTGGGTGGGAGAGAGCGAGGAGACCCTTCCAGGTAAATGACTGCCTCCTGCGCTCCGGCTGTGTCCAGTGTCTGGGCCATGAGGGGTGTTCATATACATTGGCATCATCCTATGTTCTCATCCTGTTTGTTTTTTCTTTTTCTTTTTTTTTCTCATCCTGTTCTTAACCTGCCTCACCCAGGCCCTCCTCCTCTGACAGGAGGCCCCTTCCCCACCCTTTGCTCCTCTCACCTGCCCCTGCAGCACAGCTCCGACTCCCCCCAGAGAGGTCTCTGCACGCCAGCCACTCCCCTCTCCCCACTGAACTCTTACACCCAGGGGGTTCATTCAGGCTGGAATCTGCTGTCCTCCAGAGTGGTCACCATTTCCCATCCCTAGGACTTGGTTCCTGTTCCGGTGTGTGCACACTCTGGCCCTTTCACTCGGCCCCTTGGTCCCTAACTCCCAGCGAGATACCTGCTCTGTCCCAAGCCTTCATTCTTTCCACACATGCTACCCGAGGTACTTCCGGGATGGTGAGCGTTTCAGGGGAGCCCATGGTGACCTGGCGGATTTTTCAGGCCGAGCCTACTGTTCTCCATCATCTTTCCTCCCCTTCCTGGATCCTGAATACTTTGAAAACAGGGCTGTACCGTATCCAGTGTGTGGATCGCTCTAGATAATAAAGTCCGCAGCAGATTCTGGGGGCCTTCCTTTCCAGGTCGGAAGTGTCACAGGAACTGCTGCTCTCAAGGTGGGGATGGCTTATTAACATAATCCCAGGGTTCGCGGGGGGCCTCAGCATCCTTGACCCTCTGAGCCTCATCAAGCCAGTTAAGTAGTGACCCAGCATGGGTGGGTTACTGGTCAGACTCAGCCAGCCCAGCCTAAAGAAACCAAACCTATACCTTCACAGAGCAGTTTGCACGCTTCCTCCCTGGGAAGAACCGGGCCGACGAGCCGGCTCCTGGGTGGGAGTGCCCCGGGAGGAGGCAGCGCAGTTCATTAGCCCCCTCTTTTGGGGCAAAGGGGATCCGTGTGGTGACAAACAATTGTCCAGGAGGATTTAGGCGGATTTGGCCAAGTGTCCCTGTGGGCCCCAAGCCTCCTCCTAATCCAGTCCACATTTCTGGCTACTTAGGATCACATTAAATGTCAAAGCCGGCGTTTAGGGAAATATCTACATTTCGGATGCATCGCCCTAGTCAAAAGAAAAGCTGGAGCGAACCTTCGAGCATTTGGCGCGAGAGGCGCTCTGTGTGGTCCGGAGTGTGAATGGGGAGGGGGGCGGCGCCCTCGCGGCCTCCCCGCNGGAGATCCAACCTGTCCATTCTAAAGGAGATCATTCCTGGGTGTTCATTGGAAGGACTGATGTTAAAGCTGAAACTCCAATACTTTGGCCACCTGATACGAAGAGCTGACTCATTGGAAAAGACCCTGATGCTGGCAGGAGGAGAAGGGGATGACAGAGGATGAGATGGCAGGATGGCATCACCGACACAATGGACATGGGTTTGGGTGGCCTCCAGGAGTTGGTGATGGACAGGGAGGCCTGGCGTGCTGCAGTCCATGGGGTTGCAGAGTCAGACACCACTGAGTGACTGAACTGAATTGAAACAAGCAAGGCTGATGGAAAGGAAAATTAGCTTTATTTTGGATGCATGCAACCTGGAGAGTAGGGCGGACTCCTGTCCGAAAGCCAACCTCCAAAAGCTTTCATAGGCTCCTTGCAGAAACAGCACGGTCAGCTCTACCAGTCCTCCTGAAATTGGTCCCAGGTGGTCTGTCCAGCGGCACCTTGACTGTCTTAAGTGGAGTCAGTCTTCAGTTCCAGGGTCGGTTTGTCCCCATTTCTTTGATGCCAGTTCTCAGAATCGTGGCATCTTACGTCATGCCTACAGTCTGGTTCTCATGTAGTTAACTTCTTCCACCTAGTCGGGGTTTCAACCTCTCCCACACAGCTCACAGGATATGGTTCAGAATATTATCTATCGCCCTTGAGGAGAAACTGAATGTCCTTGACTTGGCTTAATGACTAATCTACTATTAGTCATTAAGTTAAAGTTCAACACCATTCAGAAAACTGAGATCATGGCATCCAGTCCCATCACTTCATGGCACATTATTTAGGCTTGTTGGAGTGTTTTCCTTTATTTCTGCATTCTCTCACTTGTCTGATCACACTTACTCTTGGGCTAAAGTTTTTCCACAGACCAAAGGCAGGAGGAGGGCGTGGCGGGCAAGGACCACACAGTTCTGCTCCACTTCAAAACCTTCCTTTCGGGGAAAAGGCCTCCCCAAAAGGCTGCCCTTTGTCTGGAGTCTGAGTTTTCCAGGCCCCCTCTCTCGGAGAAGGAAACAGGTGTTTTCTTCCTTTCTGCCCTTCACTAAGAACAGTGTGAAAATCCCTGAGAAAGCCACTGTTGGAATTCCCTGGCGGTCCAAGGGTTAGGCCTCGTTGCTTTCACTGCTGTGGCCTCCTTGCAAGCTGTGTGGCATGATAAAAGAGGAAAGAAAAACGAACAGCGGCTTTGTGGATCAGGAATCCGAGGCCACTAGCAGCCCCCATTTGGCCTGTCAGTCCCTCAGACACCATCGAAGTGGAGTGGCTGTGGGTAGCTTGGGATTTCTCGTGTGATAATTGTTCTGACCACTTGAAGTCAGAACGTTTTCAAGAAGTCTCAGTATGAGTTGTCTTTATCTATCATCTATCTATCTATAACTCTAGTCCAGGCCAGGCTGATCAGGACAATAGTGGGCAGGATTCCAGGAGGAAATAACAAGCTTTGGTTCACGGATTCATTCAGCAAAATTCATTCAGTTAAGTTCAAGTCCTCTGGGCCAGAAACAACTGTGAAAAGTGGGACTGAGGCCAGAACGGTGGGATTGAGGCCAGAATTTGGGAGAGAAAGTCTGCTTTCCTTGGTCTAGTCTTTTGTATTTTGGGGAATTTCAACAATGTTTCAGTTCAGTTCAGTCGCTCAGTGGTGTCCAACTCTTTGCGACCCTATGAATTGAAGCACGCCAGGCCTCCCTGTCCATCACCAATTCCCGGAGTTTATTGAAGCTCATGTCCATTGAGTCGGTGATGCCATCCAACCATCTCATCCTCTGTCATCCCCTTCTCCTCCTGCCTTCAATCTTTCCCAGCATCAGGGTCTTTTCCAATGAGTCAGTTCTTCGCATCTGTATTGGATGCAAAAGTATTGGAGTTTCAGCTTCAGTATCAGTCCTTGCAATGAATATTCAGGATTGATTTCTGTTAGGATAGATTGGTTGGATCTCCTTGCAGTCCAAGGGACTCTGAAGAGTCTTCTTCAACACCACAGTTCAAAAGTCAACTATGTTTAGCTGTTCAAAAAAATTTTGTAAAGAAAGAACAGGGAGGCTAATATGAATAGCCACCAGGAGAATGGTCTTAGGACCCCCACCCATCAAAGGCAGGGCCCTTAAATATGACAGGTGAGTTTTTGGAGCCCAGAAAGCTGGTGGCTGGCTTTCCTTCATAGGCCATCCAGAATTCCCTTTGCTGGGAAGGGAAAGGACATTTCTGGAGTTCCCTGCTGGTCCAGTAGCTAAGACTCCATGCTGCTAATGCAGGGGCCTGGGTTCCATCCCTGGTCAGGGAACTAGATCCCCCATGCTGCAACTCATCAGCCAAATACATAAATTATTAAATATTTTTTAAAAAGAAAGAAAAGGGGGATTTTTTTTTTTCTTTTCTTTGCCACACCATGCAGTATGCAAGATCTTACCCAACCAGAGACTGAACCCATGCCCCCTGCAAGAAAAGATCGGAGTCCTAATCACTGGACCACCCGAGAATTCTTAAGGGATTTCTTCATTATGATCCAAAATAGACATGAGTTTAGGGTGCTGCTTGGCTGGACTTTCTCACCTTCAGAATCCCACTCTGTTGGAGAAAGCCCTTAATTAGGGGGCGCGGCCCTGACCCGATCTGCAGAGCTAGTGTCTCTTTTTAGAGAGTGATCCCACTGAATTAAAATTCAATTAATCTGACTTTAAGAGCAAGAAAGACTATTTGTGAAAAAGTCATTAAACAGCACATAAAATCCTTTGAGGAAGGGGGAATACTAGAAGTACAGCCTGGCTTTTGTTAAGACACTTTGGGCCCCACGAGTTAACTTTTTTGAGGAATTTTAACAAGATAGTGGTCAAAGTGGAATTTGTCCATGTCGTTTATTTAAGGTTTTACAAGGCCCTGCAAAGAGTCCTCCCCTGAGTTTGGACAAGAAGCGAGTTTAGTAACAACGTGGTGAGACCTATGAGGAAACCAAGCAGCTGGCCTTGATGCTCCAAAAATGTCAGGTCTTGGGAATTCCCTGGTGGGCCAGTGGTTCGGACTCTGGGCTTCCACAGCAGGGAGCATGGGTTCCATCCCTGGTCAGGGAACTATGATTCCCCCATGCCTCGTGGGGCAGCCGAAAAAAATATAAAGTCAGGTCCTAAGAGACACAGGAGGGCCGAGGGTCTGCCCTGATTAAAGAGGACTGTCCTACTGTATAGCACGGGAAACCTTGCTCAGTGTTATGTGCCAGCCTGGGTGGCAGGAGGGTTTGGAAGAGAATGGATTCATGTATATGTATGACTGAGTCTTTCCTTGTCCACCTGTAGCTATCACGACATTGTTAATCAGCTATTTTCCAATATAAAACAAAAAGTTACAAAATAAAAATATTTTAAAAGTGTGTATTTTACTGCTGAAAGAAATAGAGACACATATAAAAATAAATAAATAAAAGAGGATTGGAGAGACAGGACCTCGGAATGCGGCCTGTGGTCCTGGACTGGACCCTAGGAAGGGAAAAACAGACTCGCCCGGAAAGGAGCTGATTGAGACAACTGGTGAAATGTGAATACAGTCTGTGGATGAGATAGTAGTCTTGTAGCAATGCTAAATTTCCTGATTTAGACACTGTACTTTGGTTACATAAGATAATGTTTGTATTCTTAGGAAAGGCATAGGAAGTGATTAAGAACAGAGAAGGTCATCGTACTCCCTCCCAAATGGTTCACAAAAACAACTTTGAATCTATAGCTATAGGTATTTTATTTTACATCTATCTGTATTTTATACTTAGCTACACATTTAACATATATACATGCACAATACATATATATTATGTGCTATCTACATAGTATATGTATGGGACTTCTCTCAGGGTCCAGTGGTTAGGACTCTATACTTTCAATGCAGGGGCCCCAGGTTTGATCCCCGGTCAGGGAATTTGGATCCCTAGCCAAAAATGAATTAACTAAAACAATTTTAATACACATGTATATATGGAGAGAGAGAGAGAATGTGACCATGAATACGGGAAAAGGTTAATCTTTAGGGATCCTGGGTGAAGGATAGATGGGAATTCTTCGTATTGTCATTGTAATTTTTCTCTCCATCTAAAATGATTTTGAAATACAAAGTTAGAAAAAATAAAAATCAGTAAAACTAATAAATTAAGAAGAGGTAAAAGCTAGGAAAGGGGACTTCCCTGGTGGTCCAGTGGCTAAGACTCTGTGCTCCCAATGCAGGGGGCCAAGGTTCCATCCCTAGTCAGGGAACTAGACCTCACATGCCTCAACTAAGAGTTTGCACGCCCCTACTAAAACAGCCCACATACTACAATGAAGATCGAGGATCCTAAGTGTGATAATTAAGACTGGGCATAGGCAAAAAAAAAAAAAAAAAAAAAATAAGAAAAAGAGGAAGAGGTAGGA